>QLSR01001493.1:962022-980577 GCA_031780015.1 Citrullus colocynthis
TTTTTTTTTTTTTTTTTTTTTTTTCTTTTCCTTTTCATCACTATCTTTACTTGGTGAAAGATGATGAAAGAGATGATCCATTGTCTATATATGCATGTCCACAAACTATTTGCTCAAGGTAAAAAAATAAACCTTTTTTTAATGTAATAGGTGTAATCTTGAACATAAGATTCAAATTTCCTTTGGAGATAAAACAATAATTAAATTTCAACTACTCAACATATTTATGAATATTTTGATGGAAATATCATGACACCTTAATATAATCATTAAGAGAATACCAACAAACACATAAAAGTAATTTCAATTGAAGAGAAGTATTTTACTCCTCTAAATGAAAATCATGAGGTTAAACAATATTTCTTTTTTTTTATTTTTTTTTTCAAATATAACAAAATAACCAAAATATTCACAAATATAACAAAATGTCATGTCTATTACTGATAGACATTGATAGAGTATCTATCATTGTTTATTAGTAATAGACACTAATAGATGTTTATCCGTGTTTATTGCTGTCTATCACTTATGGACCGTGACATTTTGCTATATTTGTGAATACTTCTAGTAGTTTTGTTATTTAAGACAATTACCCAATTTAGTCTCAGTACTTTTCGAAATTCTAATATATACAATTTAGTTTTTGTACTTTGTACTGATTTAAATTTTATAGTGAGCAATATTGTTAAGGTTTAGTAAAGTTTCCAACGTATGTAAATCAATAAACCGATCTAAGAATCAAAACTATCAATTAAAAAAATCTAAGTTCATTACATAATAAATCTTGACACTTAATTTTGATTGTATTTTTCGTGATAGGAATTAATTTTTTTTTTTTTTAAAAGTTTTCAGCACTAAATTGATACCTATGAAAGTTCAAGAACTAAGTTATTTTAAATTATAAAAAGTATAAAAACTAGATGGTTAATAAACTAAGAATTTATGGATTAAATTGTTACTTTCTTTAAAGTTGAAAGACCAAAAAAATTTTAACCTAGTATATTTATATTCATATAACTAATACATATTTTGCTAGCATTTTTTAATATGTAAATCAATATTATAACTCTATTTTAAAAATATCAATGTGACCTTTTTATCAATATTAAACCCTTTGATTTATGAAACTATCACCATGTCGTGATCAAGTTTTGAACTATCGATGTCGATGAAAATATCGATGAAATTACTGATATCAATGGAAATTTCAAGAAAATTTACGGAAATTGATGGAAATTGTTATAATTAGTTAATGAAACATTGATTGTACTTTAATTAAACTATAAATGACCATTTTTAATCACAATTTCTATAAAGTAAGATAATATTTAGATGTATATTATAAATGTTAATGTGAGTGTAGAAATTTAAAAAGAAATGAAAAAATAATATAAAATTTATGAATATTTTGAGGTGAAATAATGTGAAAATTATGAAAGTTTTGGAAGGTAAAAAAAAAAAAAACTCACATCCATTCAATTTTGAGGAGAAATGATGTGAAAATTTAATAAAAAAAAATTTGAATGAAGTTTAAAATAAATATATGTTATTTTCGTGGTTTTTTAAATTCAATTTCTTTAGAAATGTAAGTTTTGCGTCGAAAATAAAGCTAAAAATTGGGAAAAATTGAAAATTAAAAAAAATAACACAAAAAAAAGGTTTAATCCTTTGTCGAAAATGACATTGATCTGTGAAACTATAAAATTGTGTGTAACTATGACCATAAAAATGAAAAACTGGAACTGAGCTAACGTAGTTAATTAAAAAAAAAATCAAAATTTTCTCGAAATCTCAAAATTTCTTCAAAATGAAGGAAATCGAGAATGGAGGAAATCGAGATATTCTCGAAATGTCATCGAAATTGGAGAAAAAACGAAATTTCCGCCCATCAAAATTTCAAGTTTGTCAAAATCTCAATTGGATGGAAATCACCATGGTTGTGATAAATATTTTATTAATTATTCTAACTTTCTAGAATACTTTTATTTTATATAATACTTTTTAGTACATATTTTATATAATATTCATTAGGTTAAATAATGTATATGTTATCTTATTGGTGATAACCCAACTAGCAAAGATTAAACAAAACAATATAAAATTGTAAAGATTAATTAAAACATTAAAGTCCCTTTAAGAATTGCCTTTTTCTAAGGGAAAAAAAAATTAGAAAATACAATAACCTTTTTAACTTTTTTTTTTTTTTTTTTAAAATTACCTTTTAACTTACTCATCAGCCCTTTTGATTTTCACCTATTTTTTTCCTTTTCCTTTATGAATATATATTTAAAAATTTAAATATACTATTATTTTCCAATTTTTAATTAGTTTTAGTTTTAGGTAATCACAAATGTTTCTTGAACTAATTTCAACAAATCCATCAAATCATTTGATTTTACAAGCCCATGACATGTTATGCATGAAAATTTTATAATAATTATTAATTAAGAAGATATATTCTAAATTCCATATATATATATAGATAAAGACAAAATTAACCATTATAAAAATTTAAAAAGAGAATGACATGATTATTTGTTTAAATATATCTCCACCATCAAATCGTGATGTTTAATATATCTATGGTCTGGATCACAACCAAGTTAAAATGATACACCATTTTGTCATGTAACTACTTCAACCCAAATAGTTGCATTTGGCAATTAGGATGCAAGTTTTTATTCCAATATATCTCCATTATTAGTTCGTGATGTTTCATATTTATGGTCTAGTCACACTCGTATGAAAAAATTCACTACTTCATGTATAACTACGTCTATCTAATTATAGTTGTAATTAAGGACAAAATTAAAATTATTAAAAGATGTAAGAGCAATAATCTTCTCATCACTTATTTTAAGTGTAACAACCCGACTTATACAAACTAATCAGACCATTACTCAATGCATGCAAAACTTCAAAGAACAACACTACGCTGAATAGTGAAGAAGGATCAAAGCTTTTCATGAAAATTTCTACTTATATTAACTCAAGAAAATAACACATTAATAAATAGAAAGGAAATTTTGGTTCGGGGTACCCCTAATAAAATCAATGAATAAAAAAATCCACATAATTAAAAAAAAAAATAGACGAGTCTCAAAACAAAATTAGACAGTTGGACAACAATTTTAGTAAAACATGCAAGACTACGCGGAAGCTACTACGGGTCCCGTGATACCATCAAGGATTCTTCTTGTCATTCGCCGGCACGTTCCTTCCTTTACCTGAAAAACATATAAGATGAAAGGATGAGTAATTATATTACTCAGTAAGTGACCCCACTACTAGAGTCGGGCTAGGCACCTAAGTCTTTTAAGTGCGTCAGACATAAGTCATGCATAACTATCATACGTCTATAGGGGATGGTTATACCCGCCCCACCGTTGGTTATGGATGCCCACAAACCTCTTGAGCCTCGAAGGAAACTCTTACCTCTGATGATCCTGAAGGAACAAAAACCTCTAGTGTACTCGAAGGAGCACAACCTCTGGTGAACCCGAAGGAACACAACCTCTAGTGAACTCGAAGGAACACATCCTCTAGTGATCCTGAAGGAACACAACCTCCAGTGAACCCGAAGGAACACAACCTCCTATGAATGCGAAGGAACACAACCTCCTGTGGACATCTAACCGACGTAGGGGAGTTACCACTATACATCATACATGATCAATCAAATTCACACTCATTCCATTCCATGGATTCATACATTAACAGTACTGTTCATAAACGTCTCATAGCATAAGCTTATACACTATCAGGCATATACAACTTTAAGACATGGAAGTTTCATACAAGCATCTTATATCATACGTGGCTTTAGCAATTTACTACATCATGGCAACTAAACATGTGGCCCGAAGGCAGTTCAGGTAGTAAGATCACTTACCTGAGGGTTGATCCATAAAGTTAACCACACTGCAACTTTTGCAAAATTCCTGAACAAACTGGGAAAAAAATTCCCCTAACTCAAGTTATTCATCAAGCCTAACCTATCATAAGCAAACTCAAAATTTGTTCGAGAGAGTCCTTACCCGAACGTGACCAAACTCGCAGTTTCCTCCGACCCGACGGACTAAAGCAATCGCCGACCACCTATTAAGATTTACCAATTATTTCGTATTCCCAAATATTTGCCAAAATATGCCACTAACCTACTCAGGTCTGAGATACTCACTTAAGAAGTACTGGTCTGGTGACTGACAGTCAGGCGAGCAGTTAATCGCAGTCGAGAACAAGATTCTGAGCAAGAGAGCAGAGTCGAGCGAGAGAGCGAGAGCCGAGCGAGAGTCGAGCGAGAGAGTGAGAGCCCGAGAGTCAGCGAGAGTTAGAGAGAGAGCGAGGGTCGAGCGAGAGAGTGAGAGCCCGAGAGTCAGCGAGAGTCAGAGAGAGAGCGAGGGTCGAGCGAGAGAGCGAGAGCCCGAGAGTCAGCGAGAGTCAGAGAGAGAGCGAGGGTCGAGCGAGAGAGCGAGAGCCCGAGAGTCAGCGAGAGTCAAAGAGAGAGCAAGGGTCGAGCGAGAGAGCGAGAGCCCGAGAGTCAGCGAGAGTCAGAGAGAGAGCGAAAGCCCGAGAACATGAGGGTGTGATCCTGGCGGGGAGAGCGTGATTTCCGAGTGTGAGAGCGGGGAAGCGTGAGAGCGTGAGAGAGCGAGAGCCCGAGGGAGACAGCGATACCCTGGGCGAGAAATAGAGTAATTCTAAGCGTGAAACCTCTGGGAATCGAACGGCAACTAAGAGAGAGAGATGGCGGAGACAGAGGGAGAACGGAAAAGAAGGGAGGGCGGTGGCGGCGATGAAAAACGGGAAGGAAGGGAGGAGAGAGAGGCAGCAGAGAGGGAGAGAGAGAGAGAGAGAATAGCTTTTCTTTCCTTTTTTTTGACTACACGCAAACCGAGGAGGGTTTGTGACATCCCAAATTTTCAAGTAATTTGTTTTTTTTAAAAAAAATTTATTTTTTTGAATTATTTGGTTAGTTGTTTGAATTTTGAAGCTTTAATTGGATTATGTTGAGAAAATAATTCAATTTAAAGTAATCGTGATAAAAAGATTTGGATTTGATTCAATTAGTGGAAAATTGAATTTATTTGGGAGAGATTTAAAAGTTGGATTTAAATTAGAAATTGGGTGAGATTTAAGAACTTGATTAATTTAAGAAAATATGAGGATAAGTTAGAATTGAATTTAAGTTGGGGAATTGATTTGTTAGAAGATATTTTGGTTAAATAAATTATTAAGTGGTGGTTGGAAAAGATTTGATTCGATGGGTTGAGGAATATTATATTAAATAAGTTGTGTTTTGTTTTGGGAAAAGGAAAAGGAAAAGGCAAAGGAAAATGGAAATTTAAATATATATATTTAGGGTTCTGGAAAAGGAAAAGGAAAGAGAATTTAAAGAAGTATATATATATATACTTAAGCCAATCTTAGATGTCAATGGGTTTGCAAGTTGTTGCCCAGCTGCTCTCTCTGGCATTATCCCTTTTCGAGAGTTACGCTAGGATTTCAAGACTTGGTTAGGTCAGGAGTGTTTGGGTAAGTATTGTTGATTTTCTCGTAATTTCGTGAATTGGTTTTAATTGTTGTTACTCATTGTGGTTGGATTTTAGATTCAGGCTTCCATGGATTTTGAAATCAGAAACAAGCTGTCCAAGCGGGTTTAAGGGTCCATTTTGGTTGGACTCATTGTTTGAAGTATGGAAGAAGATTGTGGCTTAGTTGCACTTTGGGGTTTTAACTCAAGCATTTTGTGAGAATTGGCTGCTTGGTTAGCTATTTGCACCTAGTCTCAATGTAAGTGGTCTTACTACCTGAACCGCCTTCCCGCCATATGTTTAGTTGCCATGATGAGTAAAGTTTCTAAGCCCCATGTGAGATAGCATACTTGTATGAAATTCCTATGTTTAAAGGATGTATGTAAAATCGCCATATGATTAGTTGCCATGATGAGTAAAATTTCTAAGCCCCATGTGAGATAGCATGCTTGCATGAAATTCTCATGTTTTAAAGGATGTATGTGAAATGCATATGCTTGTATTATGAGATGTTGGTAAACAGCGCTGTTAATGTATGAATTCATGGAAGGAAAGGAGTGAGAATTTAATTGGTCATGTATGCTGGGTAGTGGTAACTCCCCTACGTCGGTTGGATGTTCACCAGAGGTTGTGGTCCTTCGGGGTCACTAGAGGTTGTGTTCCTTTGGGTTCACTAGAGGTTGTGATCCTTCGGGATCACCAGAGGTTTGTGTTCCTTCGGGATCACCAGAGGTAAGAGTTCCTTCCGGGCTCCAGAGGTTTGTGGACATCCAAAACCAACTGTAGGGCGAGTATAACCAGTTCCCTATAAAAGTATGTTAGATATGTCTGTCTTATGATAGATGCACTTAAAGGACTTGGGTGCCTAGCCTGGCTCCGGTAGTGGGGTCACTTACTGAGTAATATAATTGCTCATCCTTTCATCTTATTTTTTCAGGTAAGGGAAACAACGTGCTGGTGAACGACAAGAGGAATCCTTGATGGCTTCACGAAACCCGCAGTAGCTTCCGCTTAGTACTGCATGTTTTAATGAGTTTTGTTAAATTGTCAAATTTTGTTTTGAAGTTTGTCTTTTATTTTGTATGTGGGTTCCTGTTCATGAAATTTTATTGATTTTTTTTATAGGGGTACCCCGAACCAAAATTCTCTTTTATATGTTATGCATTGTTTTCTTGAATTTAAATAAACAGAAATTTCCATGGAAAGCATTGTTTCTTTCTTACTAACCGCACAGTGTCTTTCTTGAAAATTTGCATGCATTGAGTAACGATACGAAAAAAATTATGCATCATTCTCATACCGGTGGCTGCTTTGAATAAATCATATACTAATTCTCTTTCTTTGAAAATATAGAAGAAAGGAGTCTGTGCCCCAATATCCGCCATAAAAGGGCCAAGCCATAACAGATGAGAAGCTATACGACCAAATAGAAAAACTTCAATCATTTCAATTTAGTTGAACGAGGAAAAGGAGAGGTAATATCTATCCTTAAAATATTAATCGGTATTGCCCATGAATCTCAATTCCAATATGCAAGTTTCAACAACTCTCGTTCTTTACATTTCTTCCTAGCTGATTGGTTAATTGGTCACATTTTATTCATGAAATGGGTTGGATTGATATTAGTCTGGATACAACAAAATAATTCTATTAGATCTAATGTACTTATTAGATCAGTCCGTTTAGATTGTATTAGTCCGGTCGTTACAGGGTTTAAAATAAACCCTAATTCCTTCCTCTCCTTAGCCCTTTAATTCCACTTTTCCCTTTTTATTTCCCAACCAAATAAAATAAAATCTTCTTTATTCACACTCAAATCCCACCAAATCTATTTATTTTATTTTATTTGCCCCAAAGTAAACTATCTCTTGTCAATTCCCAACAATTTTCTTAAATCCACCTAAGTCTCACCAACCACTATAAATGCTAATTTTAAAACTTTCCTCCTTAATCTAAATAAATACATAAATACATATAAATAAATATAATTTCCTTTTGATGTATAATGACTTAAATTAACTTATTAGGAGGATGTACCTTAATGATTTGGGTTGTCACATTAAGCATAGTATAGATTATAAATTTAAAGATGAACGACTACATCCATGTAGATTAAAGGTTATGGTTCAATTCATGTTGACCACCTGTAGGGTTTAATATTTTACAGATTTTTCTTTTACACCCAAATGTTATAGGATCAAGTGAGTTATTTTGTGAAATTAGTTGTCGTTCTAAGTTTCTTGGAAAACTATGAGTTTGATGAAATCCATATATTAAAAAAAATTATATGGAAAACATATTTCTTTCCTGTGTTGTATAACTTTTGTGATTTGTTTCATCTTCTGTAACTAAATTTTAGTTCCTATATAATTATTTATTATTTTGTAAGTATAAATAAAAAAGAAATTAACATTTTTACATGTTACAAAATGAAGGGATAAAGATGAAACAACTAATCAATTCTACAAAATGTATATATAATAAAATGGCAAAATTATATTGTGCATCATGAACTTAAATGAACCGATATCACATCTAAATGAGAAGGATCCTGATTACATGAAAGTATGATAAGAAAGGTTTAAAGAATTGAAAATTACTATTTATACCAACAACATGCACCTTCATTTTCGTTTGCTTAATCATAAAAACTACAAAGCTAAGCATGTTTAGCTTGAAGCAATCTTCATTTGAAAATTTTTCTAAAAAACATGTGAGTGAGGATCAAATATGTTGAAAGGATCGTGTTGGTTTGTGGGAATAGTTTTTGCTCTTGAAAACCATGCTGAAAGGTCGAAGAAAATGTTGGAACTCAATCTAGATTCTAAATGCTGATCTGAATCTCATTTAAAGTGTGAGGTTAAGGTCCTCAATTAATGTTGATTGGAGGAAGCTAAAATGAAGGGATAGAGATGGAAATTGAAATTTGACCAATCCTTAAAAAAAAAAAAAAAAAACTTTTAAACCTAACTTCCAATTAAAAAAAAAATGAAATTTCTAATCCACAACACATATACATATTGGAAAAAAAAAAAAAAAAAAAGGGAAAAAAAAAAAAAAAAAAAGGGAAAAAAAAAAAAAAAAAAAGGGAAAAAAAAAAAAAAAAAAAGGGAAAAAAAAAAAAAAAAAAAGGGAAAAAAAAAAAAAAAAAAAGGGAAAAAAAAAAAAAAAAAAAGGGAAAAAAAAAAAAAAAAAAAGGGAAAAAAAAAAAAAAAAAAAGGGAAAAAAAAAAAAAAAAAAAGGGAAAAAAAAAAAAAAAAAAAGGGAAAAAAAAAAAAAAAAAAAGGGAAAAAAAAAAAAAAAAAAAGGGAAAAAAAAAAAAAAAAAAAGGGAAAAAAAAAAAAAAAAAAAGGGAAAAAAAAAAAAAAAAAAAGGGAAAAAAAAAAAAAAAAAAAGGGAAAAAAAAAAAAAAAAAAAGGGAAAAAAAAAAAAAAAAAAAGGGAAAAAAAAAAAAAAAAAAAGGGAAAAAAAAAAAAAAAAAAAGGGAAAAAAAAAAAAAAAAAAAGGGAAAAAAAAAAAAAAAAAAAGGGAAAAAAAAAAAAAAAAAAAGGGAAAAAAAAAAAAAAAAAAAGGGAAAAAAAAAAAAAAAAAAAGGGAAAAAAAAAAAAAAAAAAAGGGAAAAAAAAAAAAAAAAAAAGGGAAAAAAAAAAAAAAAAAAAGGGAAAAAAAAAAAAAAAAAAAGGGAAAAAAAAAAAAAAAAAAAGGGAAAAAAAAAAAAAAAAAAAGGGAAAAAAAAAAAAAAAAAAAGGGAAAAAAAAAAAAAAAAAAAGGGAAAAAAAAAAAAAAAAAAAGGGAAAAAAAAAAAAAAAAAAAGGGAAAAAAAAAAAAAAAAAAAGGGAAAAAAAAAAAAAAAAAAAGGGAAAAAAAAAAAAAAAAAAAGGGAAAAAAAAAAAAAAAAAAAGGGAAAAAAAAAAAAAAAAAAAGGGAAAAAAAAAAAAAAAAAAAGGGAAAAAAAAAAAAAAAAAAAGGGAAAAAAAAAAAAAAAAAAAGAAAAGAAAAGAAAAAATACAAAATACAATTAAATGAAATAAAAGTGGAAAGGAAAGAAAACAAATTGTAGGTATTAAATGAGAACACATGCATGTCAATCACAATGAGGGTCAAATCAAAAATCTAGAAACAAAAACACACATATATATATATATATATTTATTTGTATGTATGTATATAATTGACAAAATCGAAAACATAATTTTGTCAATATTCACTTGAAAAATATGAGAAATGAAATGACCCATTTTTTCTTTGGTCTAATAAAGTGGGTTGGGTGGGTGAACATGCACTTTCTTTCATTTTATGCCTCTTTTCTTCTGTTCAAAATTGTGTTCAACATTTTGTTGCCTTCATGCACATAAGCATATGCATGCGGGATTAGAAATTGCATTTGTTTTTAAATTGGAAGTTAGGTTTAAAAGTATTGTTTTTTTTTTTTTTTTCCTAAGAAGAGTAGGTAAAAGAAAAAAAATCCTATTTTGACACTCCATTTTATAGTAATTTATTTAGTCCCTAGAGTTTAAAAAATTTATGTTTTAATTTGAAAACTTTGCCTAAGAAACATTTTTATATCTAAATTATTAGTTAAAATAGTTTTTTTTAAGAAAAATATCAAATTAATCATATCCCTAAATTTTGTTGTATTAATTAAACTCTATACTAATAATTATATCAAATTATGCTTAATTACCATCAATTTTTCTCTTATACATTCAATGAGTTATAAAACTAAAGAATGATGCAAGATTGATAAAATTTTGGAGTAAAACGATACTAGAGTTTTTAAAAATAAATTTATGAATTTTGGTAAAATTGATTCATGATTAATTTATGCATTAATTAATGCATTGTTGAAACTTATTTTTGTACCAAACTTTATATTATTAAAATTAATGAATATTTATGAAGATTTTTACATTTATTTTTTGTTAAGATTATTGGTTAATTAATGAGGAATAAAAATTGCAACACTTACTTAAATATAGGGTTCATCTAAAATTTATAATCCAATTGATACATGGAGACAAGGACAAAATTGATTTTTTAAAAAATAAATAAATCATGCTTCATGTTTTCTTTTACCTATTGGTTAGCTCTTCATATTATCATATTGGTTAAAATACTATTTGGTCCTTGTATTTTGAAATTTATCTAATTTTAGTCAATGTACTTTTGAATATCTCATTTTAGTCTCTGTACTTTAGATTTTAAATTTAATCCCTAGTACTAGTTTACTATTGATTTCTTCAAAATCTTTTTATTATCTATTAACAATTTTACTATGAATTTTGGAAACATATTGACATATCGTATTTTATTGCATGAAAAAAAAATATTATTTTCATTTAACTAATTTCAATCAAAATTAACTTTGAGGGGCTAAATTTAAATTTGATTGATAGCACGTGAACAAAAATTGAAGTTTTGAAAGTATTTTAACCTAATAATTAATTAAAAATTTAATTTCATTCCTTTAATTAATTCAAATGTTAAAAAGTCCAATTAATACATCATAACAAGAATCATCTATCTGAGTATTATCAAGGATAGCCTTTATATTGGTCTAAAAACACATAATTTTGTTTCTTTCTTTAAAGTAGACTTGATGGTCCTACACAACTTTACCCTTAAGTTAATCCATAAAGTAGTTAGGGCTTTCATCTTTATATGGTTGAAACTCAAATAGGTTCTTAAAATGGAAATCAAATGAATATACCAAAAAATATGCCTTATAAAATCTCAAAACGTCAAAACTTTTACGTAAAATTGTAATTCGAGTCTTAATTAGATTTATACTGAGAGTATATATATTAATTAAAGTTGAAGAATCTCAATGTACAAATGTCATGTTTCTATATTCCTTATCAATAACAAAACAACTCTTTTAGTTGCATGTGTGACTTACCAAATCTATTTACACCAATTGTTTGCCCACATGCGTAAACATTTTTTTAACTTTTTTACTTAGAGCCAATATCAATCTTTTGAATTTGGTTGTATTAACACCACTAACCATTTTAAAATTCTTATCTTTGAATAATTAAGGATGCTTTTCAACCTACACCTACCTTTAAAGCATTTAGAAAGTTGAGTTATCATAACTATTTTCTAATCTATCATTATAGGATATGTCACACCACACTCCCATTAAATCATTATAGGATATGTCACACCACACTCCCATTAAATCAGGATTGATTTGATAAACATGTCATGTCAACATTTTATTACTAGTTCAACAATGTAGTCTAATCTTCTTTCTTTAAAATTTAAAGAATGAATAGACATGTGGACTTAAATACAACTCAACTAATTTAAACATAAATCAGCAATGGCCAAAGTGGCTAAATGCATATTTCATTTGAAAAAAATAAATGATTGGAAAAGAAATAAAGAAGTAAAATGGACCATCAAATCAAATCAAATCAAAGGTATTTAAAATTGGAAGCAACAACTTTACCCTTACTTTGTGATCAAGGTAAATAAAGCAAAATTTGAGCTATATTGGAAACTATTAACCGTCCCCCACCTTATCAATTCAATAAAATAATATCTATAATTCTTTAATTGTTATAAATTTGGAGGTAGTAAACATAAAGAAATCAAATAATTTAAGAAAAAATATTGGGAAGAAAAAAGTAAACTTGGCCTAAGCCCTCTGACGCTCCCTCATATGGCTCTTTTAACCTTTTTTTTCTTTTTTCCTTTCTTTTACGATTTTACCCTTCCATTCAAGCATATTTACATCTCTATCAAACAAAGTTACAAAATTCCAACTGCTATGAACCTCAGCAAATCTCACAGTTTTTCCCCCACAACCACCTTGATGCTACAAGGCAGCTGACCTTCTGAGCTCCGGCAACCCAAGTCGCCGTCGGACTCGAGCTTTACCACCATGGACTCAAGGGCATTGGCAGATGGAAGACGAGCTTTGAGCTCTTTCAAGCTCGGAACAAGAAACTTCTCGGTCCATTCTTCGGCATTCGTGTTCCCAAGCCATACCCCACTTGTGATCTTCTCAAGAGCATTCTCCTGTAATTCAAGTGGGACCTTTTCTCCAACAATGGATGAAAATTTCTTGTTGATGGAGCTTGTGATGTTGTGCTTGAATGGAGAAAAGTCCACTGGTTTGAAGACAATTGCATCGTCGACTGAATTGAACATCTCTCGTGATGCTGATGGAGTTGTGAATGATAACTGTCGATTGTTGAGGCCATGCTCGGTTTCGTGATCGGTTGTTACGTCACTGGAATTCAGTGATCCGTCTGTCTTCTCATCCTCTGCATCTGCTGATTCGTTGAGATCAAATGCTATGGCTGAACCAGTTTCTACTCTGGGTTTCAAACACCTCTCTTTGCCGTGCACCCATTCGGCTCGACGTTTAACTGTCTGCTCGCTAACAGATAGTTTCAACTGCCAAGTTCTTCTTGCTAAACTAACAAACTTCTCTTCCTCGAGCGGATTCCCGTTAGACAAGTGTTTCATATCATCCGGTATCCAGGTTGCTGTAAGGATGAAGATGATATTACCAAGACTGATTTCACGGCCGTGAGAATCAGTGAACCGACCTCTCTCCATAGCCCTTCTTATGCTTCCACGGACCAACATATCGGATTCGTCGAAATCGTCAAGCATAATTACAGACAACCGGTTCCTTCTAACAGCCTCCGATATTCTATCTAACACGGTTCTTCCACGGATACTGATCTCTGATTCTCCATCACTGCGTTTTGAGCCAAGGCAAATGGTTTCTGGATTGGACCCAGATACCAGCTCTGCAAGAGCAGTTGCCATCTTTTTCTTTCCAACTCGGTCGGGACCTAAGAACAAGAGCCACATGTCTCCTTTCGGAACCGTACCTCGTCGTTTTCCATTTCCCAATTTGAACTGAGTCACACTTGTAGCCAAAGCAGATGCGGCTTCTTGCTGCCACCATACCTTCTCTAATATACCTTTGAAGAGCCTCTTGTACAAGTCGATATCTGATGCATCGACAAATTTACTACTCCGCAGTTCGCAGACTTTGTTCTCGGGTTCAGAAGATATGCAACCCAGAAAGTCCTTCACGCGCTCTTTATGTGTTTCCTCAGCCAAGATCTCACCATCGTTCTTTCGTCCAAGAGCCAACTCTGTCCTTACAGGGCTACTCGGTCGCGAAATCGATACAATTTTTTCAGATGGTTTGCTAGCCAGTAGTAGATTTGTTTTCAGTTGCAGGGTTTCACCAATTCCTTTATTCAGTTGTAACTTGGGTTGGGAAGGTTGATGCCCAAGCAAATTCGGACTGTACAAACCCGTTAGAGGAAGAGACACTGGTACAGTTCTCTCCAAACCGAACTTGTTTAGATTATGGAAATTAGGATGAAGACGCAAGCATGTATCTTGCCATTTCTTCTGTAGTTCTTGAGTCTTTTGCTTTCGCATCAGTTCTTTATCCAAATTCTGAAACAGGAAAGATTGTTCATTTAACAAAAGCAGATTTCCAATAGTGATTACTATCAAAACAAGAAAGGCAAATGAGTAAACCAAGAATCGGTGAACTCACAGAGGTTGTTTCGTGTTTCTTGGCATCTTCATCTTGGGCCTTCGCATTCTGCAGCCACGGAGGGAGAGCAGATGCTTTGGCTCCTTCCGTTTTAGGTACAGAAGATGGTTTGTCCAACTCATTGGCCACAAAATTTTCCAGTTCCCGTTCATAATTTTGCATACATTGAGAGCAACAACTTGTTTTCCGAGAGGAATCCAGGTTCTCTTGCATCACTGGTTGTATTGGAATGGTGGTCACTGTCGGAAATCCCTTGATCGAGGATAACGATTCAACCGGGCTATTAAGAATCCCAGTGGTACCAAGCCTAATAAACAGGACAAAGATTAAGTTTGAAGAATTCAATCATAAACCAACAACAGAATTTGTGAACTTCAGCTGTTCTAAACTCTAGTTGAATCAGAGAAATGAAGAAGTATCATTCTAATTAGATTGACAATCAAAATTTCATCTGATTTGGGAATTCGAATCATATCGGTCAACTCCTAACCAGCTAATCAAATCAGATGCAGACTACTATCAGAGCTAAATAATTCAAAGCTACATAAAAAAAAATGGCAAAACTTGAATAAGCTATTCATTCATAAACAGGTCAAAATCAATCAAAGACTGCAAACAATACCTCGGAAACAATCCGGGAAGAGGCGCTCGGGCAGCAATGGGCACAGCCTGCAAGTCCCAATCATTCTCCATGGAAGGGTGATAGACTTGACACCTTAAATATGTCTCACAAGTTGCAGTACCAATCAACCAAAGCCGACTACCGCCACCATTCCCATACTTGGCAACAAGCTTCCCCACCTCCATCACTGCAGCACGCCCGCCTTCCGAAACAACCTGCTGCTGCACTGTGCCCGACACCGAACCACCCCCAGTTGCAGGGGACTGCTGAACTAGCCATTTCAAGTCCCCCATATCAAGAATAACCCCTCCATCACCATTCAAATTCTCCATTCTACTCTCCACCAAATCTCCCAATTCCTTAAGCCTACCACCAATCTGCAACCTATCAGAAGAACAAATCTCCTTCTCCAAATGAATCACCTGAACATTACACAGTGTCCCATTCCCCAATTCTCTATTTTCAATCCTCCTCAACAATTCCTTCACCACAGCCTCTGGTTCCGACTCCCCGACGAGCACTGGATTCCTCTTCTTCGATCGGAGCAATATATCAAACACCTTCCGGACTTCCTCCCCCCTCTGCTGCACCGGCGGGGCGATGCTCCCCTGTTGCTGCAGCCGTGGATTTAAGTACAAATTCCTCGGCTGTCCAACAGGAGCAGGCCGAAACCCCAATCCCCCAATCGGCGAAGAACTTGCCGGGGCTGGCGAATTTATGGACTGTTCAATAGTGGCCTTAACAGCAGGGCTAGAAAAACTAGCCTCCCTCATAACACGGCTTACACTTGGGTCATCAAGAATCGAGATAATCAACTGTTCGAGCTCAACTTTGACTGCTAAGAGCGGCTGTTGCTGTTGCTCCGGGCAGCCACGGCGCTGGTGGGCTTGGGCGCGCTTCAGGGCAGCCATAAGTGCGTTGGAAATGGGCGGCTCGGCACCGGGACTAGCGTTTTGGGCCGTCGGAAGCCGCTCAAGGGCAACACTAAAACAGAGCTCGAGAGCTCTGCACTGAAGGGGATGAGAAGAATTTGGGTGCGATTTGATACAAGCTTGCCGGAGAAACCCACTCGGCGAAGAGAGAAGCGTCGCTGCCACATGAAGCGGCGTCGTTTGCCCATGATTCCGGCGACCGGCTTCAGCTATGGAGTGATTCAGCACACTCGCCGCCTCCGGCGTAAGAGTCTGCTGAATCGTACTCAACCCAGCTCTCATTGATAGAAATAAAACAAAGCCCAGTTCCCAAATTTGCTGAAAAACCAAAGGAATGAAAGAAATCAAGGATTGAAGATGAAAACCCAGATGAAGAAGGTCAATGAGAAGATGAAATTAAGTATAAAAACAAAGAAATTCCCATACCCCAGAAGCCAGAAGGGAAAAATCAAATTAAGAAGCTTAAAGGATCTATGAGATTATGAAGATCAATCCATGTGTATCTATTTAGAATCAAAACAAGTGTAAGAATAAGAAAGAAAAAGGGGAAGCAAAGTCAGAATTCAACAGAGAGAAAGAAAGAAGAGATCCCCTCATTCACAAGAACATCTCTCTCTTTCCTTTTTATTTTCTTTGAATTTCTCTCTCTCTCTACAACTTTTTTATCTGCATCCATCTGGAAGAATAACCCAAAATATCCTAGACAAAATTTCCTGAGTAATAATTGGAAATAGTAAAAGAAATTAAGCAACAGAAATGTGAATGAGAAAGGGAAGAAGAAGGGGAAGAAGAAGAAGAAGAAAAAAAAAGGGGTCTAATGACTCTCATCTTTTGAATTATCATTTTACAAAGTGAATAAAACAGACCCAAGTGAGTAAAAATTTGATTTTTAAAACAGAGAAAAAGGAAGAATTTCTGGAAAATGAGGGAATTGAAAGTACTATATAATCAGTTGCAAAGATTTCTGGAAAATGCTTTTCGGGCAGAGTAAAAGAGCTCTTCTTTTGGTGTCATTAAAAAAGAAAAATTAATAACTAAAAATAAATTTTAAAAATTAAAAATAAATAAAATAAATAAATATATTCTTGAATGTAAAGGAAGAAGCTTTTTTAAACCAGTTTTGTCTCAATATATTAGAGATAATGGAGAGAGAAAGAGAAGGGGGTCAGATACTGCCTTTTTTAGAGAGAGAAAATGAGGATTAAGTTTTTTTTCTTTTTTTTTTTTTTTCCTTTTTTAAGGGACTTTGGAATTAGATTTGACTGTCTTTATAAGTAATTAAAGAGAGAATATGGGTTTAATTTTTATTTTATCCTAAAAGGTTCATTTCTAGCATTTAAATTTTAATTTAAACGGTAGAATTTTAGGGTTAAGATTTGAGTTTGGTTGAATTTAATTCATAAGTTTCAAAATTTAATAAAATATATATTAATGAATTGTTTGAAACATAGCAAATTAGTTAAATTATTTGTGAATATAACAAAATGTTATTGTGATAGACACTAAATATCTGTTAGTGACATTTTTATATATTTAAACATACAAAATTATTATAAATAAAAAAGATATCAAATTATTTATAAATATAGTAAAATTTCACTTTCTCTTGTGATGGAGCGTGATAAATCCAAATATATATCTATATGTGTTTATATGGTAAAGTGAGAGATTTTTAACTATAAAATTTTGATATATTTGTAATTATTTTAAACAGTTTTTCTATTTTTGAAAATATTCTTTTAAAAATATTTCAATTTTGTCGTTTAAAATAAATACTCTTATTTTAATATATATTAATACCAAAGACGGATAGCAAGTATTTAGTAAAATATTAAAATTTTAAAAAATAACTCTTAAAATATAAAGATCAATTGAAACAAAATTCAAACTTAAGTTTAATATAATAACTCTTTGAAATCCAATGATTAAATTAAAATCAACATTAAAATTTAAGGACTAAAAGAAAATTGTAATATTTTGAAACCTAAAACACTAAATAAAAATGATTTTTTCCATTTTTATTTTAAATCTTTTTATGTAAAGAGAAGTAATAAAATAATAACTTAGAACCTAATCTCACGCGCTTGTTTTTGGGGGTTTGAGTTTCTTTTGGAGTCAGTTGGCGTGGTGTACACGCGCTAAATTTGGGTTTAAAACAAAACTTTTTATTTTATTTTTCTTTTTGTTCTAAAATTTGAGGTTTGTTTTTTTAAAATTTTATTTTTATCTACCAAATTTCAGCTTTTCACACGCAATCGCTGCAAAGGCAATGCACGGGTTTCGCCTTTTCATACTTTGCACTGTCTTTTTAAACTTCCTCTTTTCTCTCTCTTAATCATATTATTATTTCTCTCTAACTTTTCGCATTACCCTACTTTTCCTCACAGTTAAATCTACCACCTCTCTCGGGAGAGATCGTTAAAATATTCTTATTTTTCTAAGTAAATATATTTTTTTAATTTTCTTTTGCTGTAATTGAAATTTGGAATCGATTGTGCAGAGATAGGTATCATTTATTTTATATTAATAGATACTTAGAAGGAGAAGGAGAATTAGGAAAGGTATTTTTTGAATATTTATTTAATGAGTATTAACTATAGATTTTGAATTTTTGTATTGAAAAAAAAAAAAAATGATAGAATGATGCATCAATATGTAACGGGAATGAAAAAAATATATTCAATGTTTGAGACAACGAAACTACAATATATCTTCATAATGGAATAATATTGTCTACTTTGAATATAAGCTTTCGTAGATTTGTTTTTAGTTTCACTCCAAAAGACCTCATACCAATGGATATATTGTTACTCACTTACATACAATTTTTTTCTTATTTGGTTAATGTAGAACTTTCATCGCACTTATCATAACTAATCTACAATTATATATAAAAAAAAAAAAAAAAAAAAAAAAAAAAAAAAAAAA
>QLSR01001493.1:980904-994968 GCA_031780015.1 Citrullus colocynthis
ATCTACAATTATATAAAAAAAAAAAAAAAAAAAAAAAAAAAAAAAAAAAAAACCCTCACATTCGTGCTGCCAATTACCCTCTCAAGAAACCCACCAAAAGTTACTTAATTTTCAAGGCATTATACCTGATAGTTAAAGATATAACATTCAAATAAACCCATCAACTCAACTTGGAATAATTTCCAAATAACAATCAAATATACAACAATATCTCTTTTCACTTCCTTGAAAATGCTCATAGATCTCCACACAATATCATAAAATTGATGAAAAACCTAACCGAACCACATTATCTTTTAAATTAAGACATGATAGATGTAGTGTTCTATTCGGTATTGAGTAAAGTGTGTGATATCGAGGAAATATGCGATCGCATTGAGACGTTGTTCAACATCTCAATGCTATCAAATGTTTATAATGCTATTGTTTTCCACCTTAATTATAAGGTTGCGACTCTATCATAGCATCTTAACACCATCCTCTCGTTCCAACTAGCTAATTTTTTAGGTTGACATATGTAACAACCCCAAATCGTTGGGGTAAATCCTCCTAGTAAATAAGTTTAAGTTATTACGTGTGAAAAAAAAATAATTATAATAATAATAAAAAGATAATTTTATCTTGGGGCAAGTAAAATAAGGTGATTAATTTTGGTGGGATTGGAAATTGAAGTAAATCTTGGTTGTAGAAGATTTTATTTGATTTTATTTGGATAATTGAAGTAAATCTTGGTTGTAGAAGATTTTATTTGATTTTATTTTGTTTGGTTGGAAAAGAAAAGGGGAAAGGAGGAAGGAATAGGGAATTTGGGTTTTATAAATAGGCATCGATTTGCGTGCCAAAATAAAAAAAAAAAGAAGAAAAAGTAAAAAGGGATTTTTCTCTCTCCCTCGCGTCGCCACAGCGCACCGCCGCCGACCTCCGCGGTTTCTCTCTCTCCCTCGCATCGCCACAGCGCACCGCCGCCGACCTCCGCGGTTTCTCTCTCTCCCTCGCGTCGCCACAGCGCACCGCCGCCGACCTCCGCGGTTTCTCTCTCTCCCTCGCGTCGCCACAGCGCCACCGCCGCCGACCTCCGCGATTTTCTCTCTCTCCTTCGCGGCGACTGGACCGCCGCCCTCCGTCGGCAGCTTTCTCTCCCCCTCGCGTCGGCTGAACCGCCGCCGCCGCCTCCCAGCGTTAGCCGCTGCCGCCGCTAGTTTTCTCTCTCCCTCTCGCGCCGCCGGTCCTCCTTCGCAGCCGTTTCAGTCAAACGCTCGCCTGACTGCTCGTCACCGAACCGGTAACGTTTGGGTGAGTAACTTGGACCCAGGGTTAATTTTGTGGCATAATTTGGTAAACTTTTGGTGATACAGGCTTATGTGGTTAAAATTCTTTTAGGTGACCGGAAGTGACGTCGGAGTAAAAAGGATTGGTGGAAACGGCGAGTTAAGTCACGTTTGGGTAAGGACAGTTTTAAATTTATTTGGAGTTAAATGGTGGTGGGACTGGACTTATGGACTGACTTAAGTTGGGAAATTTATTTATTTGCAATTGTCCAGGGATTTTACAAGTTCTGCAGTGTGGTTACATTATTTGGATCAATTCTCAAGTAAGTGACTTTACTACCTGAACCACCTTCCCGCCTTATGTTTAGTTGCCATGATGAGTAATACTTCTACGCCCATTGAGATAGCATGCTTGTATGATTTTTCCTATGTTTCAAAGGATGTATGTGAAATGCTTATGCTTGTATATGAGATGATTGTAAACAGCGCTGTTAGTGTATAAATTCATGGAAGTAAAGGAGTGAGAATTTAAATTGGTCATGAGTATTGGGTAGTGGTAACTCCCATACGTCGGCTGGATGTTCACCAGAGGATGTGTTCCTTCGGGTTCACCAGAGGTTGTGGTCCTTCGGGGTCACCAGAGGTTGTGTTCCTTCGGGTTCACCAGAGGTTGTGTTCCTTCGGGTTCACCAGAGGTTGTGTTCCTTCGGGTTCACCAGAGGTTGTGGTCCTTCGGGGTCACCAGAGGTTGTGTTCCTTCGGGTTCACCAGAGGTTGTGGTCCTTCGGGNTCACCAGAGGTTGTGTTCCTTCGGGTTCACCAGAGGTTGTGGTCCTTCGGGGTCACCAGAGGTTGTGTTCCTTCGGGTTCACCAGAGGTTGTGGTCCTTCGGGTTCACCAGAGGTTGTGTTCCTTCGGGTTCACCAGAGGTTGTGGTCCTTCGGGGTCACCAGAGGATGTGTTCCTTCGGGTTCACTAGAGGTTGTGTTCCCTCGGGATCACCAGAGGTTTTGTGATCCTTCGGGATCACCAGAGGTAAGAGTTCCTTCGGGGCTCCAGAGGTTTGTGGACATCCAAATCCAACTGTAGGGAGAGTATAACCAGTTCCCTATAAAAGTATGTTAGATATGCCTGTCTTAAGGCTAATGCACTTAAAGGACTTGGGTGCGAGTATAACCAGTCCCCTATGAAAGTATGTTAGATATGCCTGTCTTAAGGCTAATGCACTTAAAGGACTTGGGTGCCAGTATAACCAGTTTCCTATTGAAGTATGTTGATATGCCTGTTGTATGACTAATGCACTTAAAGGACTTGGGTGCCTAGCCTGGCTCCGGTAGTGGGGTCACTTACTGAGTAATAAAATTACTCATTCTTTCATCTTATTTTTTTTCAGGTAAGGGAAAGAACGGGCTGGCGAATGACAAGAGGATACCTTGATGACATCACGGGACCCGGTGTAGCTTCCGCATAGCTCTGCATGTTTTTTTATATTTGGGTTTTGTTCAGGTGTTAAATTTTGTTTTGAGGCTTATCCTTTTGTTTTTGTGTTTGGATTCCTGTCCATGAAATATTACTGATTTTTATCAGGGGTACCCCGATCCAAAATTCTTTTTCTTATGGTTATTCATTGTTTTCTTTGGTTAAATAAACAGAAATTTCCATGAGTAGCAGTGTTTCTTTCTTACTACTCAGCATCGTGTCTTTTCTTGAAATTTGCATGCATTGAGTAATGGTCTGATTAGGATGTGTTAGTCGGGTCGTTACAACATATGAGTTTTTAGGTTCTATAATTTGTGCATAGTTTCAACTAGATTATTATGATATTAAAAGTTTTGAATTTTTTTAAAAGTTGAGCTTCAAGTTAAGTCTCTAATATTTGGTCGAAGTATATGTCTTATTAGTTGAAATTATATACTCATGTTAGCTCAAAAATTTCATTTCAACCTCTTTTGCTTGAATTTTGTTTCAAATTAGTGTTCATTTTGCTAAACCTTACATAATTCCTCTCAATTATCTTCAACTAAAACAAAACAAAAATCATCTATATTTCTTTCTTAGTCCTATTTTTTCACTTAGTCACATACCACAATGAAATCAATCAACAAAGTTAAGCTTATGGTAATGACTTGGACGAGTTTTAAGGCTTGAACTAAACTAAAACCTAAATTTAACTTGTGGATTTTCTTTTTTAAAAAAACAAACAAAATAATTTCTAATTCATTCTTTTGTTTGGAAAATGTGTTATATTATGCATTCAATTTGTTGATTTCCATGGGGTTAGGTATATATTTCATCTTTTAATTAAAAACTTAATATCAAATTCCTATTGTTTTTAATTATATAACTAAATTGGGGAGAAAAAATGGACAACTAGATAAAATAAAATGACA
Source organism: Citrullus colocynthis (assembly GCA_031780015.1). Classification (NCBI taxonomy): domain Eukaryota; kingdom Viridiplantae; phylum Streptophyta; class Magnoliopsida; order Cucurbitales; family Cucurbitaceae; genus Citrullus; species Citrullus colocynthis. Next base: position 984,563 of record QLSR01001493.1, read on the forward strand.
TATAATTTATAAAAAGGTTCCACATGTTCTACGTGTTTCTTCATAAAAAAATATATTGCATGCACCACTTTAAAAGAGTTTTATTAGGTAGACAAATATATTGGTATTGATTATGAACAATTTAATAAAGTAAGTGGGATTTTAGTTAGAAATTTTTAATAACCTTGAGTCTGTGTAATGATAAAGTTGAAACGTGAATTTGTACCATATAACATAAGTTTAGATTATCTATATAATATGCAATTTCTTTTAGTATTAGACATATAGAAGTTAAGTTTCAAACCTCTAATATTTGGGTGATAGAAAATATAATGTCCTAAGTTTTGCTATGTCTAATTTGATTTGATTTGTAGATTTTCTTAATTGGTAAATGTAATTTTTTATATGTAACCTATAAACTAAGTGGCCCTTAATTAATGTAAAAAAAAAAAAGCAATTATAAAATTATGCATTATGATATAAAAAAATGTGATATTTGTGATATATTTGAAATGAAAAAGAAAGATGTCAAACATTGAATTGCCCTCATTTCTAGGGAAGCAAACAAAAACACAATTGGGACTTGAGCAAATTGAAGTGCACACATGTCACCTTTTCAATCACACCCATATCTCAAAAATGGAGAACACACACAATATCACTTTTAAATTATTCAAAATAATATGGCCCAAATGGAAAGAAAAAAAATAAGAAGGAATTTCAGGGGCTTGTTTAATAAATTATAACTATTTTTGTGTTCCCATTTCTTGGTTTCCAAGTATAAATACTTGTTGGGTTCGTGTCACAATTTATATTTTATTTATTTAAAACTTTTTGGACTAAGGTATCATTTTAAATACTTTTTTTTATGATAATTTTACATATAATTATTTTTTAACAACTGATTAAGATGTATAATCTAGATTGAGACGATATTTTAAAAAAAGAACTAGCAAGGGATGATTTCTTTTTTAGAAAAAAAAAAAACTAATTTATTTTCTAAATTTATAAGTAGCCTTGAAGGGCACAAAAAACAAACATTATTCAATTCGAAAAGGCCTTCTATTAATGCAAGAGAAAGAAAACTCGGTTGGAAATTTGAGAAGAAAAAAGAAGGAAGATAATAATGATCATTTGTCCCATTGTATGATTCATTTTTCTTTTCAATTGTGACAATTTTTTCTTTTTTTTTTTTCTTTTTTATGGTTATGAATACAAATCTTTAAGAAAATTAAAGAAAATATATCAAAAAGAAAAAAAAAAACACACACAAACAAAACGAATGCAATGTATAAGTTAAAAAAGAAGGCAATATTAACTCTTCGAAACAAATAAAAGACACAAAGAAATAATGGATACTTTGAAATATAACAAAACTGTTAGAAAATAATTATAAATATAATAAAAAATTTTATTTTTTATGTGTAATGGCAATAAATTCAAATAGATATCTATCATTTAGCGACAGACTTAGATACATTTAGATCTATTGCTGTTTATTACAGATAAAAAGTAAAATTTCGTTATATTTGTAAATATTTTCAACAGTTTTGTCATTAAAACAATTTTTCGAGAAATAAGGCAATAATATTAATCTTATATTAAAAAATAAGGGTTATTTTCAAATATAACAAAATGAACCAAATTATTTACAAATATAGAAAAATGCCACTGTCTATTAGTGAATGTAATTCTATCGCAGTCTATCCCTGATAAACAGTAAAAATTTTTAATATTTGTAAATAATTTGATAATTTTTTTATTTATAATAATAATCTTATAAAAAATAATTATTTATACTGGTGGATTAGTAACAATAATGAACATTTTATTTGCCATATATTTGTTACATTATGGGAAGAGATAGAAATATAATTTTAGTATATAGTCTACAAAGAAATGTAGTGATGTCTAATAAGTTGCTAATTATATTTATAAAATTGTTGATGCTAAAATTTAGATAGAATAGGAAAAAAAAAGTACTTGATCTATCACATGACAACAATGACAAATTTGTAATTTACGGAAGACATAACTTATAAAATAAGGAGAATATCGATAATGATTTAGTACTTGCCACAACGCCTCCAATGTCTAAGTCAATTAGAAGTTTCTTTTTTTTATTGTAGTAAGAATTTTAGAAATGAGAATGAACTTAATTCTTCTAATCCCTCTTAGACATCACTACGTAAACTTTTGAAAGTTTAAGGATATGTATAAAACAAAGTGTTAACTGTTTCCATCTAAAAACTAATGACAATGATATTTTTAAATGTTTTCTAAAATTTAAGAATAGTAATGAAGCTTTTTAAAGTTGGTATTTTGAAATAAAATACAAAGTTTATAGAAATGTTCTATAATTTAGCTAAAATTATGTAGAAATTCGTAGATTTACCACATCAATTAATAAATTGACGTGATGTCACATAATCATTTAATAACATGCCATTAGAAAGCAATTTGATCACGTGGAGTTAGAGATTTGAATTCCTCCTTGTACTAAAAGAACTAATTTTGACCATTACTCAAAGAACAGAGTTTTTCTTCTTTCCAAATTTATGGATTATAGTAAATTGTGTTTCTATCATTTTTATAATTTAAGGTTGTGATAAGTTAGATGAGTTTGTTCTTATTTTAATTTAACAAATATTCATTTAAAAGAGGTAAAAGTGGTATATATCTTAACTAATCAGCTATCCACATAAATTAATAGTTGAATATTAAAAAAAGAAAAATCACTTGACACTCGACATCACAACTTTATTATGCTATGCAAGAGCTGAATTGTTGAATCAAATGTAAGAATCAATGATAAGAAATTCTTGAAATTACCACAAAATTCAAGTCTACAAAAAGGGAAAAAAAACTTAATAACAAAAAAAACTGAAATCTAGTTTTAAAAAGTCCAACATGATCTAAAAGAACCAAATGCCATAAAAATAGTCCCACTTGACCTCAATAAACTACCCATAACTAACCACAATCTTAAAAGGTGTGTTTTTAAAAAAAGAAAAATATATTTCACCAATATAGTCTAACTGACACATAACTCAACTCGATTATTTGATTATATGTACTCGACTAAGATATCATAAATTTGAATTTCCCATCCTGATTTCTTGTTGAACTAAAAAAAGTACCAATATAATCATTTTAAGTTAAGTCTCACTCTACGAAATAATAGAGACAATATAAGAATGGACTGTACTCATCTCCATGCTCCCTTCAATCACGAAGGAGTATATATATATATATATATATATATATATATATATATATGGGATTTGAATGAGTTAATTTGGACTATACAAAAATTAGTGCAGTTGATGCAGTCAAGTATTTTTCATCTGAAAATAACTATGTAGATAAACATCAATTACTATCTCAGTAATCGACGTATAATTTGATTTTTCGTTGTGATATTGTTGAAGAAAAGAAAAAATTTCACAAAATTAAAAATTTAAAATTAAGATTGACTCAACAAACCAACTACTAATGGACTTAAATGATTCATTCCTTTAGAAAAATGAAGGTCAAAATAGATTGATGATAAATAAAGAGATGGAGAAAGAAGTAAAAAGGAAAGAAAACAAAATTAAAGTAAAGAAAAGGAATAAATGCATGGAAACAAAATAGGTGAGAAGCAAAGTGAGCAATAAATTAAAAGGAAGGAAAAAGGAAAATGGCCCAAAAGCTTTTAAAGTTATGAATTTGATTTTGATTTATATATATTTTTATATATATATTCTCTTTTCTTTCGTTTTCTTTTTTTGGAGGTTAGGTCGGTCGGTCTTCTTCATTCACTTTCAACTTTTCATTTTCAATTTCCCTCAACTACGTACCATTTACGTCTCTTCTTCCTTTTCATTTTTTCCCCTTTAATTTAATTTAAATCAATGCACTATTACGACAACAACTCACTTTATATCCTCCAAAATTACTATAAATAGAAACCATTTCAAATTATTTACAAATATATAAAAATTTCACCTAGAAGTCTATTGCGAGCGAAACCTTTTATATATTTATAAATATTTTAACTTATTTTGCTTTACTTAAAAACAACTCTTATATTATTACAATAATGTGATATTATAAATGAGAAAAAAAAAATATACATTTTTTGTTCTTATGTTTTGAGTTTAATTTCAAATTTCGTTTATAAGTTTCAAAATGTTACAATTTTACTATCCAAATTTGAGTTTTATTTCAATTTGATCTCTAAGTTTAATTTTTCATCAAATACTTATTTTCCATCTTTAATATTAATATCTAATTATTAAATTTAGAGATAAAAGTTATACTTAATTAATTTCACTATTTTTTTTTATCATTATTAAAATTAAGTTCAAAATTTTTATTTCATATTTATTTTAAATTAATTAATAGACATTAACACCGGTGATAATGTTAGTAATTAGTAAAATATCATGGTAAAAAGTGTGGAATTTGAAATCGAGGAATCAAATTGAAACAAAATCCAGATCTTAAGGGTAAATTTGTAACATTTTGAAACCCAGGGACTAAATTGAAATCAAGGCCAAAATTTAAGAACTAAAAGTGTAATATTTTGAAACATATGAACCAAATGAAAACTAAAACCGAACACTTAAAACTAAAAATGGTTTTTCTATATCTAGTTCCTGGCATTTTGGTTTTCCTATTTTAATGGTATTTTTGTATTTTGAGGACGTCTCATTTGTTATAGCATATGAGGCTGTTTAGTTAGGGCCCATTTGGATTAACTTAAAAAATAAACATTTTTCAAAAATTCATTTTCATTTAAATACTTTTGATAAGAATCGTTTACAATAAAAACACCAATGGCTTTCAAATAAAGTTCATTTTCAAGTAATTGTCAAACACTTGTATTTCTTTAAAAAAAAATGACTTATTTTTTTTTTTAAATTAAACACTTAAAAATGTATTTCAAACACATCCTTAATTTAGTTTATGAATTGTTTATTAAAAAAAGAAAAAGAGAAAGAAAAGAAAAGAGATGTTCATCTTATTAAAATAAGAGTTCTTTTCAAATATAGAAAAATGAACCAAAACATTCACAAATATAGCAAAATCTTACTGTCTATCTGCGATAGATAGCGATAGACTACTATCTATGTCTATGTATATCATGATAGACACAAATATTAGTCTATCAAAATCTATCACAGTGTATCGTAAATACATTGTGATATTTTACAATTATTTATAAATGTTTTTAATAATTTTATCATTTAAAATAATTTTCTTAAAATAATGAGTTAAGATATTCGTTATATTTAACTATGGGATGACAATAGGGTAAAGGTGGAGTTGAGAATGTGCTCCTCGTAACAACAAACATCAATCTACCTTTTGTTGACAATAGAGAAATTCGTTATTGTTATTAAGAAACATATTTAAAATATTGGAGCATTCAATATAAAATTTATTTATTTATTTATTTATTTTTGAGATAGGGTAAAGCTAGTGATAAAGTTATTTTCATAAAACTTCTTACCTTATACCTAAATTTAAATCAAGAAAAAGTAAATCAATTCTCGATTAAATCGAAGAATTCATGCTTCTATATATCTTTCGCTTTTTCAACCTGTCCACTCAACTTAAACTTTACTTTTCTATTATATATTTATATAATTTTTCATTAACCTTACTTTTTGTTTAGTTACATATATTTAATTTCCCATAGTTGATTATGTAATCTTTCAAGGCTCATTATCCCAAACCACACTCCAATTTTTATATGATCAATTGGGGCATTGGCACCCACACTTAACTTTCCCAAAAGAAACCAAAACAAAAGAAACATGCTCCAATGGCAAGCATTTTCATTTATTTTATTTTATTTTATTGATAATCTAAAACTTAATCATGCTTACATTCCTTCATTTAAATATTAATTTTATCAAAAGGCATTTCACTAAAGGACAATAATATGAGGCTTACTAATGATAATCACACTTTTTTTGGGATTCCAAACCCCATATTGCTTCTCAATTACCACTCTAATTTTTCTTTTCTCAAAAAGAAAAATTGTTAATTAATTAGGTGTATCTTATAATGGATCATTATTTTAAAGTACTAGACTTTACATACTGTGTGTGACAATAATATATTATAGCATTAATTGAGCTCATAGTATGATTTATGTTTAGTATTAAAAAGGGGATTGATTGCATTGTCTAGGAAAATCAAAAGATGTTTTTGCAAATTTATATTTTTCCTTGTATATTTAAATAAAATATTTTAAGCCTTAATCTTTCAAATCCATTAGATTAATTTCAAAATTGATGATATGAGTTGGGTTAAGTTTTACATTATTGTCATTATCAATTTACCATTAGTTTTTTGAGCTATTTTCAAATATAGTAAAATGAGCCAATTTGCTTATAAATATAACAAAATATTACTATCTATAAGTGATAATAATATTTAGCTATATTTACAAATATTTTCAACAGTTTTGTCATTTTTAAAACAAGTATCCTAGATTTTTATGATGGTTTCTAAGAATATTTATTTATATATATTTAACTTTTCTTTTAATTGACAATTACTTCTATGTAGCTTTTTTAGTGTAATTGTTTTAAATGACAAAACTACTCAAAATATTTTAAAATATAGCAAATTGTCACTGTCTATAGACTACTATCATCTATCACGGTGTATTAGTTGATAAACACTGATATTTTGCTATATTTGTAAATATTTTTATTCATTTTGGTATATCCGAAACAATCATTTTTTTATAAAACATTGTATTCGTGAGTGTTCAGGCAAGGTTACGTGTAACTCAACTAATCTCAAGGACAACCTGCTTTATCCTACAATATTTAGGTGTCAAGGAAATTTGTACGATATAAAATAACCCTAGGTAGGTTGTCACTATGGAACTTTAATTTTAGAATCAAACCTTTGAACTTGAAATTGATACTACACCATTAATTCAATTTTTTCTTTTGTTGATTATTTGTGTATTATTTTTTTAAATGCTTGATTTTGTGGCTGAATTTATGTATTTTTTTTTTTATAATTGGATTAACCATCTATATAACTTAGATTTCGAATATTATCTGGAACTGAGTTGTGTGTGTGATTGGTTGGTTGGTTAGTAGACAATGCTTGGAACTCAAATACCAATAACATTTGAAAAGTAAAATATTAAAATTCATTTAGTGAAATAAACACAAAGGTAAAAATGATTTTCAATTATAAAAAAAAAGGTAAAAATGATTTTCCACTTTTTCGTCCTTCTTTAAAATCTAAAAAGAGCGATTCTTCATTTAAAAAGGAAAATTATGAAAAATAAGATGTTGACTTGTACACCAAACGTGTAAATTAAGGCAAAAGTCAAAGTGGTATGAAAAAATTAGGTAAATAAGAAATTTATATTGACAAGGTGCCTCAAAGTTTAAATTTGTGTTTATTTGATATTTAAATTTTTAGTCTACATCTTTTATTTTTTATCCAATAAAGTCCATAAACATTAAAAATTATCTAATAGGTTCATAAAATTTTAATTACATCTCTAAATGTTTGAATTATAAATTTTGTGCCTAATAGATTTTAAACATTCAATGCTTTTAAAATCAGGAAATTTACTAGACCAAAACCAAAAAAATAAAAAACATATAATTCAAGTTTTTATATAATTGATAGATCAATAATTAATTTCCAAAGTATAGAACACGTGTCATAGATCCCATTCGAACACAAATATAAAAAACTTGGGGATCTATTATATACTTTATAAGTTTAAAGATTTAGTAAATATTTTTTAAATTCAACAATTTATTAGATAAATAATAAAAATTTAAAGTACTATTAAAAGCTTTTAAAATTTTAGTTTGGAGACTAAATTTATAATTTGATAGAAATTATTTTATACATCTTTTCGAAGAGAAATAAACTGTTTTTTTCTTTTACTTAGCCATATATGATTGTGATAAATTTTAATCTCATAAAATTAGAATCTTAATTTGAATAAAGATAAGATTATACCTCTATAAGTTTTTTAGTTTGGTGTGAATTGAAGCATTTTAAAAAGTTTTTTTCTAAGTATAACGATTGGAGTGAGAATCGAACCATTAGTCTTAAAAATGATAATGGTTTTTTTTAAAAAAAAAACCAGAAAGTGATAAATAGATGTTTTATCTACGAGTTTACACTTCCTCTATTACTTTCATTGCCCTTTTGGGGACCTTTTTTAGGTGTGTTTTCTTGATTGGATAACTTGTAGGTTCTATGATTGCTTTTGGTTGGATTTATGTGTTTTTTTTCCCTGTCTGTTTCTTGATTTTATGGTTCAATTTTGAGTGCTTTATGGCTAGATTTGGACTTTTATGTGGCCATGTTTTAGCATTTTGTTGGTTGAGTTTATTATGATTTATTAGTTTTGATTTTTTTTAATTAGAGAGTTCAATATTTAAGAAATATATTAATGACTAAATTTAACATAAATCAATTAACATAAGAATATATTTGCAATTAAGAGGTATGTGATTAGAATCTCCCTATCCCTATTATATTAAAAAGAAAAAAAAATTATTAACTTCCTTATTGTATTTGATTTCATTGTTAATTCAAAGTAAATTGTAACATACCATATATTGATTAGTAAACCTAATTATAAAAGATGATTTTTTTTATTAAAAAAAGAAAAAAGAAGAAGAGAGATTCAAGTTGCTACTATATGTCAAACCTCCATTGCATCTTAAGAAAAAAAAAAAAAAAAACTAAAATATTAACTATACATATTAAAATTTGGCTATGTATCATTTTAGTATTTAATTTGCTCAATTACATTTTAAAATTGTTTCAACTATACCATTTTTGTTAGTCAAGTTAAAATATTTGGCTAATGGTAAACTTATATACCATGATGTTTAATGAGTTGTAGAGGAGAAATTAAATCAACAAAGAAACTAAATTTTTATCAACACTTCCAAATTTCTCAAAAGTGAGCGTAAATTTTTGACTTTTTGTCTTTTAAATAACGGCTTAACTATATTAATCTATTTATAAATTTCTACTCATTGTTTTTTTAAATAAGGACTTAGTTATATTAATTTTTTTTTTAATAACTTTGTACCAATGTTTTTTTTTAAAGTCATATCTCTTAATCATAAATACATGCTTATCTCAATTAAGTTAAATTCATTTTTACTAAATTTACGAACCATTAAATACTATGTTATACAAGTTTATCATCGTTCAATTTGAACATCTAGCAATAAAAAAATATATAACATTTTAAGAACTTATATATACATATATATTACAACAATTGCGATCATCCTCCTATCTCTAGGTAAGAAGTCGTGCCACTTACAATTCACTTTGACAAGTAGAAAATATCTAGATATTAAAGATTGAATTATATATTTAACATTTTTCTTAAATACAACAACGATAAGAACCAACCAATTACTAATTTCGAAATTGATAAACAAATTTTATGTCAATTAAACTACGTTATTAAACGATAATTAATATTTATGATAAAATGTCAATCTCATTATTTATCATCATAACTTTAAACTTTGTAAGGAATTACAAATTTTAAAGGGAAAAAAATACTTTTTTGGTCCATAAGTTTTGGGTCTAGTTTCTATTTAATCCTTTAAGTTTCGAAATATTACCATTTTACTATTGAATTTGAGTTTTTTTTTTTTCAATCTAGTCTTTAGATTTCAAGTTTTACACTTTTAACATTGATTTTTTTTATTAAATACTATTTTCTTTTGTTTGAGGCTATAGTAAATACTAATTTTAGTCTTTGGTGTTAATGTCTATTAATTTAATCTTGAAGTGAAATTTTAAAAATTAATTTTAATTGCGATAAAAAATAATAAAATTTAATTAATTATAGTTCATTTAATTCATAGAAAATTATCTTAAATGACAAAAGTGCTAAAAATATTTACAACTAATAGCAAAACACACCATTTATCTGCGATAGAATGCAATAAATCGCAATAACTATATATGTCTATTGTGACACAGATAATCGTCTATCGCGATTGATAGACAGTGAAATTTTGCTACATTTGTAAATATTTTGGTTCCTTTTGCTATATTTGAAAAGAGCTCTTAATTCATTTGAAATAATTGATAAACATTAACACTAATGTAAATCTTGAGAAATTTAGAGATCAAATTGAAACAAAGCTCAAATCTCAAGACTAAAATTGTAACATTTTGAAATTTAGAAACTAAATTGAAATCAAACTCAAAACTTAGGGACTAAAAATATAACTTTTTGAAATCTAGGGACCATATTGAAACTAGACCCAATAATATTTTTACCCAATCTTAAATGAAAAGAACTATATTATCTCCTATTAGAATGTGTCGTCGAAATAATTGCTTCTAGCTAGACCTCAAATGTTTTTTTTTTTTTTTTTTTTTTTTTTTTTTTTTTTAAA
>QLSR01001493.1:995870-1026700 GCA_031780015.1 Citrullus colocynthis
TTTTTTTTTTTTTTTTTTTTTTTTTTTTTTTTTTTAAATAATAACCATAGTCCTATTTCATGAAATAAACATCCTTTTTCAAATCTACTAAAATTATAAGGAAAAAGAAAATCATAGTCACAAGAAGAGAGGAAAAAGAAATAATAATAATAATGATGATGATAAATAGCTTTTTGAAAGCGCACGCGTTGGTGAGTTTGACTTAGGGCTTACGCGTTTTTTAAAGACCTCGACTCAATCCAAATCTAAACACACACTAACTTTTTCAATCAAAACTTACACCTAACATGGATCCTCCTTTTAAAAGCCACATTTATTCTTTGCTCTTAAAAAAAGAAAAAAAAATTAATGATGAAATTTGTTTGTATCCATTAGGTCCAATAGGAAAAAAAAAAAAAAAATCTCATCATTGTTCAAAAATGTAGAAGAGAAGATTCAAGTGGTTGATTTTAAGACTGGTGCGTTCGATTTTGATAAAATATTGGGACAGTTGTTATCCTATACACCGAAAGAGTTTGAAGAAGCGATGGACTTTAAACACTATAAAAGAAGCCTATTATTTTGGTTACAAATTATCCCAATTCGGAACACTTTAAGATTGAGTATTATAACTCTAGTTAAATTCTCTTTTATATTTTCTAGTTTCAGGGAGGGATTAAATGGTGTGAGTGGCACAAAAGTTTTGAGATGGTATTCTCTTGTCGTAATTGGGGTTAGGGAGATAATTATTATGTATAATTGTAACAATATTTTACATAATAGCTTTCTTTCTAGTGGGCTGTGGTTTTTCTTTGGATTTAGAGTTCTCCACGTAAATTCTCGTCTTTTCTAGTTTTGTTGCTTTAACTTCTTTTAATTTCTCTATTGTTTTTATGTTTATTTCTACAATCGTGGGGTCGCAACATGGTGTATATATAATGGATAAACTAAATGAATTATAGGTCGATGGATTCTTCTGTTGAGAATTCTACATTGGAAAAATGAAGAGACTTATTATGATTACAAAATACATGAGTTATACTTTTCTCATTGACAATTGGTTTGACATAAACTATTAGAAACTACATATGTATGCATTAGACTAATACACTATCTAGTTTAATACAACGTGACAAAAAAAAAAAAGTGAAGAATCTATGATATATACTATACGCAGTTTGGAATGTCAATGTTGAATGAAATGTCAAAGTTTAAATTTATAAAAATTTTGATAAAATGTAATCATCAACATTAAAATTTCATAAAAGAAAAATATTTCAATTGACAATAAGTACCCTATTTTTTAAATAAGATAAAAGGTTCTTATTGTTAATATTTTGTTTATGTAGCGATTTTTTTTTTTGTTGGTGTTTATTTTAATATTATAGTTTTATGATATCGTAGAAGTATCGATTCACCCCTTAAAGTTGAGGTCAAATTTATAGGTATATAATTTTTTTACAATAAATAATTGTGGAAATAAAACTTCAAACCTTGAAATTGATAGTAGAAACTTTATAATAGAGAAGTATTAGATTTATTTTCTTCAATAAACATCATAAAGAAAGAAATTGATAGTTCAAAAAATTTAGTAGCTCATGAAATATGCTTTTAATTTATAGATTCAATACACTCTTATTGGTTAGTTAAAAAAAAATTTCCAATCCCGTAATGATCTATTTAAGAAACTACATTTTTTAGGAAAATTGAAAAAAGAAAAAAAAAAAAAGTTCAATTTGTTGAATGTATTTTTGTGTATTCTTTAAATCATATATAACATTTAAAAGCTATGAGTATGATTTGGGGCTCCAGTAGTCAAATTTCAAAAGTCAAAAAGATAATTTTTTCGTAAATTTCCAAAAATTATTCCAAGTGAAAAATTACATAAAATGGGAAAATATTGGATGATTTCTTCCCCAAATGATGATTAATCTTATATTTGCGTGTGTACACAAATACTATTTACGTATTTTAGACTTCATTCGATTTATTCGTTTTATTTTACAATATTTAAGTGTCAAAGAAAATTCGTAAGATATTAAACTGTAGGTTGGTAGCTACTATGGAGTGAACTCATTCCCTTGATGTTATTTATCAAATTTATATCCTTTATTTATCTATAGATCGACCAACTATGCTTTTTAGACTGCATTTGATAACTATTTAATTTTTAATATTATTTTTATTTTCTTCACAATTTTTTTACAATGTCTTTTTATCTTTTTCTAAGGAAACAATATTTAAATTCATAACTAAATTCTATCTCTTTAAAAAAATATCTTTTAGTTTTCAAAATTTACAGACTTTAGAAACATATCTAAAAAAAACATTAATCAACAACGAAACTTATAGATGAAGGACATGTTTGGATTGAATAGAGAAAAAATGTTTTTTTTTTCTAAAAAATTCATTCTTATTTCTTTCTTGATGAAATGATTTAAAATACACTTTAGAAATTTTGGAAAAGCTATTTTGATGGTAAGCTATTTTGTTGAAGATATTTAAATTTTTTTTAAAATGACTCATTTTCAAAATTAAACATTTGAAAAGTTAAATTAAATATAAAAATAGTATTTATAAGCTTAATTTTTAAATTTTCAAAATAAAAGAAAGACAAATTGATTATCAATCGAGTTTTAGCTCTTAAATTATGCTTTTGTTATTCGTAGTGGGGATCCAACTTTAGTTCTTAATATTTTTTAGTTACTATAGTTTTTAAATGCTCCAAAATGAGTCAAATTATTTATAAATATAAAAATTTTTTTGTGATAAACTACAATAGACTTCTATTACTAGGCGATAGACTCTGATAGACTTTTATCGCTTAGTAATAAAAAGAGCGATAGAAATATGTTGCGGTTTATCGCTAAAATTTTTCTTTTTTAGATAGTTTGATATTTCTTTCCGTTATAATAATTTTCCTAATACATATGCCGATTAATTAAGCTCTTAAAAACATCTTGTCTTGATGTATGAACTTCGCAAAAATATAAAGTGTTAGTTTTCTGTTTCAAAAAAAAAAAAAAAAAATATTTAAAACGAAAAAAAAAAAAAAGGAAAAAAAAAAAAACAATATTTTTAAATAAAAAAAGAAAAAAAAAATAAAAAATATTTTTTAAAAAAAAAATAAAATAATAATAAAAATTTATAAAAAAAATAAAAAAAAAAAAAAAAAAGACAAATATCAATTTTTATATCTCTAGACTTTGTCCATTGATCAATTAAAATTCTAACCTGGTATGCGTAATCAATTAAAACTTTAAAAGTGAATCAATTAGACGTCTTTTTAGTGTTTTGTTTGTTTGAGGAATGCAAAATTCTTGTGTGCACAGACTTCTTACCTAACCATTAGTCAAGAGATGATGGAACGAAAGAATCCATAAATACATAATATTCTATTGAAAATGAATCCTAATAATTCATTTGGTAGGATGACAGAAGAAACCCATGAACAATCCATTTGTTATGAGAGATCGGTTCACGGGTGCCATTCCTTGACTTAGTCAAGTAGGGATGGGAATTGCTCTAGTGTTGAAAAGGAGTGAAGGAGCTCGATCGATAGGAAAAGGAGCAAATAAATTTTTTCAATAAATGAAAGCCTACATAGCAATTCCAAGGGCCATCATACTATGGTTTCAGTATGAATAGTTTTTTTTTTTTTTTTTTTTTTTAAATTGTCAATATAAATGTAATGGACTAATATAATGTAATTCAAAAAAATTTTCTATTGTTCATTACTCCGTAAAACTAGAAAGAAAGATTAACCAAATAGAAGGAAATTAAATGTTGAAATGAAGTGGATGGTAGCAACTTTCATTAATAATGATTGTTTATTTGTTTTAATCTTCTCTTATTCCTCTATAATTCTCTTATTAATTTATTTAGAGAGATTTATATATACTTGACATATTTTTTGGGCTAAGAGAAGAATGATGTTATTTAGGTAGTTTTGGGTTGATACTAATTGTAGTTAAGTGGAATAGTAATGGATTAAAATAAAAAGTTTAACCTGATTTACTAAAAACAAGTTTAGGATTAATAGAATTATATTACTTTATGTTTAATTTAATGAAATAAGTGTTTATACTTATATATATAACAAGTTGTATAGTTGTCAACTCTCAAGATGAGTTGATATATTATAAAATGATTCGTGAGAAATTAATGATAAAAATTAAATTAAACAAAATCTGGAGGTCGAAATAAAATTTATCCTATACACTATAAAAGTTGTTATTCAAAATGTTACAACTATTCAAAATATATAATCGAAAAATCTAGAAAATTAAAATAATTAGAACATACACAAAGTTTAATAACCTAGTTTGATGAAATATCGCCTATGTTTGGGCCAGTGTACTCCAAACAGATAACTTTATTAATCTAATTTAAGAGATAGATTGACAAACAATTTTGAGAAACAAACAATTACAATAGTCTTAAACAAATATAGTCAACATTATACCATATATTCTTTCACATATTCCAAAGTTCAAAACAAAAACCAAACTAGAGAAAATAATGTATTTAAGTTCATATGAAACAAAAGTCTAATGAATCATTAGTTTTTGTGAACACTTCAGAATTCCATTTCAATGTTTGCATCTTCTTTTGGACTTCAATAAACAATAATTCTCTTTCTTTTTTTTTTTTTTTTAAAAAAAAAGAAAAGAAACAAACAAAAACAAAGAAATCTATCATTGTTTTTTTAATGCATGGTTTTAAGCTAAAAAGTCATTGTTAATGTGAATTGTCAAAATTGTGTAGATGTGTAGTTTTGGAGTTGGTGGGGTACAAATTTAGGTGGAAACATGCCTTCCCTTGTTCCATTTCTAGTTTTTTTTAATCAATTATTTAAAAATAATAATGATTAGTATTAGACTAAATGTAGTTCAATATGATTGCATATAGTTGATACCATTGGCACTCTCACCTTGGAATGAGAAAATTTATAAAGAAAATTTTATTTTATTACTATTACCATCATTTTACTCAATTGTTTGATATTGATGAAGTTGAATGATTAGTAGAAAAGTTATCTCCGGGACTTAAACAAGGAACCCCACCCTCTCATTGGCTCGAGAGGGACTAGATTTGTTGGTTGGACCACAGACTGATTGTTTATTAGAGGATCAGTGAGACTTAAGAAACAAAATGTAATTACAAGAGTAAAACGGTAATTTTGACTCAGCTATAATCATGAACAACTTGTGAAGGATCGACTTATTAATTATGGTTATACACCGACTTAATATGCCTCTCATTTTAAGGATAAGATCAGACAGATAGTTGGAGATATAGTCTTGCAAGATAGAATTTACTTCTACCTTATTTAAGGTTTTTTAGTATTTTGTAGAAGAACTTGAGTTTGTTGTTTGGGGTTAACTTTAGATGATTTGTTTTAATTGTAGTGGATTTTCCAATTTAGTTTTTGTTATAACATTTCCTAGTCATTTTTAATTTCCTTTTTCTTAATTTTTCTTTACATAGAAAAGCTAACCTGATAAGTTTTTCTTGCTAGTTTGGGAGGATAGCATTTCACTTGGATGATTTTGAGTTGGTTTCAAGTAGAATCAAAGTGAAAATAGTTAGAAATTACTAATATGATGGTCAATGTTGATGTACTTTTGAATGTTGAAAATTTAATAATTAATAAAGTTATTAGTTTGGGGAGTTCGAAGTGATATAATTAAAAATTTAGGGTTATAAATTGATTTTCCTTGTCCATTTCAACATATGGGTGATGTTTCAAGCTTCTAATATTTTGATTGATGATAAAATATTTTAACCAATTAAACTCTATTGAAGCTGGTCAATAAATTAAAAATTTAAACGGAGTAAATAAAAGATTTGATGTTTAAGAAGATTAACATATAACGAAATAAATAAAAATGAGTATAGTTGAATATATCGATTTCAAAGTTGTAATCATCCTACCACACATATGCTAAAAATAAAATTAAAAAGAAATGGCAGGAATAGGATAGTCCAAAGTTTGAATTGAAAAAAAAGAACAAAAGACTAGGAAAAATTAAATATTGAATAGTTTAATGATTATCATTCTAGCTATGATCTACGCAATAATTCCTTCCACTTTTGAACAAAACTAATGGTGACATCAGCACTTTAAACCCTTTTCTAAAAGAACACACACATCCACACACACACACACATATATTTAAAACTAGTGAACTAATAAATAATTCATATTTTAGAATCCCATCTTTGAATTTGAACTTTTCAATATCTCTCTCTAACATTGATTATAAAAAAGGTGATACTTTTATGGTTCCTTGGTGAGGAAAAAGTTGTACCCTACTAATTGCAACCCTATGTCTTTTTAAACAATTTTTGCCAAACCCAACCAATGATAGCTAGTAGAGTGAATCATAATTCACAAAATAAATCTAATAGCAAAATACAATACCCAAAAAGAATTGGGTTTTTTTTTTTTTTTTTTTTTCCTTTTCAAAAATATTAATGGGTCCTTACCAAAATTTCAAAGTATTGATTCATTTAGCATCTTAGTTTTAATACATTTATTTGTAATGAAATAGTTTTAGAAACATAAGTATTAATATTCTTAAGTTAAGATTTTGATTTGAAATTTGTTCAAATAGCAACTTTTGTATAAAATATATATCAAGCAAATAAATTCGATCGAGGAATTACTTATTATTAAGAACCATTGAAAGGGTACTTTAAATTACATAGGACAAATGAAATTAAAATGATGTTTCTAGGACTCAATTAGTTACATTATTGTAAACCATGAAAATTAATTAATTAAATAAAAGTTTGAAGATAAAAAATGTAACAAAAACTAAGTCATCTTCTTCTTTTTCTTTTTCCTTTTTTTTTTTTTAAAAAAAAACTTTAAAATAGGATGATGAACTGTCAAACACCTGTACTATTGACTTACTTGTAGCTATTATCCACTAAAAATCCAAATTCTCAATTGTGTAAAGTTAGAAACAAATGAAGTTTTTATTATTATTATTATTATTATTATTATTATTATTATTATTATACAAGATTAAAAAAGAGATGGAAATAACTTTTTTGGGCCAAAAGTGAAAATTTTGAAATGGATGAAAAGGGTAAATTGATGGAATATTATGAGGATCCAAGAGAAAGTGTTTTTAAGTAGTGCAAGGAAAGCCCCACCAAAGGAAAAGCTTTTATTTACGTTACATACAAATACAAATATGAATATAAATATTTATATATGTGAACTATATATTATATAATCATGTCATCAAAGGTCAAACTTTAAGCAAACAAACATCTCATTTCTAAAAAGTTTTGGTAGCTTCTTGTGATCAAAGCAACAAGACTTTTTCTTACCATCTCTTTCTTCCCTTTTTTTTTTTTATTTTTATTTTGTTTCTCTCACATTTTTTTTTTTTTTTTTTTTAAGTCTTTAAGTTTTAGAATAAAGGAAAGTGGTGTTGCTTTTGAATTGGGAAGAAGAAGCACCAATCGAGCAAAATATGACCATTGGTTCACCCTTTTCAATAAAAGTTTAATGGGGTACTATTCATTCCCTTTTTACCAAAAAAAAAAACCCTTTCCTTTGATTTCCCTCTCTTATTGCCTATCTCAATAACCATCAATGAAATACTACGTATATACATATATACGTATATGTATGAAGATAATTTAGGTTTCTTTTGATAATGATTTAGTTATTAAAAATTATGTTTGTTTTCGTACAACTTCTTTACAGTAGTTTTCATCTTTTGTAACTAAACAAAAACTTGAGTTCTTAAGCAAATTCCAAAAACAAAAATAAGTTTTTAATTTGACTATTTTTTTAGCTTTCGAAACTTAGCTTGGTTTTCTAAAATACTTTTAGAAATCACTAGGTGGAAATAGTATTTATATGCTTGATTTTCAAAAACAAAAAACAAAAAAAGAACCAAAGTCTAGTTTGATTCATTTTTAGTTTTCTGTTTTTGAAATTTATGCTTATTTCCTTACTATTTTCTAATATTGTCTTCATATTTCGAGAAGAAACATGTATTTGAATTCAGGTATAAAAAAACAATAGTTTAATAAGGCTTATATTTGTTTTTTAAATTTCGCTAGGATTTTTTAGGTTTCTTTTAACAAAGATGAAAATTATTATAAAAAATGTGAAAAAAAACAAACATATTGTTAAAAAATTATTAATTATGACTACAAAATAATGGATATAAAATATATATTCTGTAGTACATACAAAGGTGAAGATTCGAACTAAAAACCTCTTTAATCACAAACACAAATTATATGTCAGTTAAACTACGATTTGAAGATGCCTCTCGTAGTTGAACATTTAATGTGAATTAATTATATTTCTTATAATGCATACATATATTTTCGTAATGGTGAACTTAAGTTCTTAATATTCCATTTGGTAACTATTTAGTTTTATGTTTTTATTTTTGAAAATTAAGCCTATGGACACACTATTTCCACCTCTAAATTTCTTTATTTGTTATCTACTTTGTACCAATAGTTTAAAAGATGAAGCCAAAATTTAAAAACTAAGAAAAGTAGCTTTTAAAACTTTGTTTTTGGAATTTAACTAAGAACTCAACCTTTGTAATTAAGAAAGATACAAATCATTGTAAGAAATGTGGAGAAAATAAGCTTAATTTTTAAAATCTAAAGAAAAAATGAAATAATTACCAACGAAGACAATTCATTTTAAGATGGGAGTTTATTAGGTAAAGTATGATTGAACATTTATTAGAATGTAGCTTTTAACATATTAATTAATTTCAAAGATTTAAATGAGAAACAAGTTTGGATTTACATCCCTAAATTACTTAATTAGAAAATGAAAAAAACTATTGTATATATAATGGAAAATTATTATAAATAAAAAATATTAAATAATGATAAAAGTTTATCGCGGTCTATTACTACTGAACAGTAAAATTTTTCTATATTTATAAATAGTTTAGTTTATTTTGTTATATTTAAAAATAATTCTATAATTAAATCAATTAATTGACTCATAATTGGAAAAGAATATTCAAAGTAATTTTACATGCACACTTAATTATCTGGTCACTTTGCATATTCTACATTTGATCAAAATAATTAATTAAGATATGATTCCATAGTTCAAAAAGACAAGCCATAGTCCACTAATTTTTGAAATGTTGGGATATTTTTCATAAGGCAATATTATAATTGGAAGATGCCTAAAATCCCAATATGTTTAAAAGCTAAGGTTGCTTTGAAAGAATATGGCATCTAATACTTTCTTTATAAACTTTACAATATCCTTAGTGAATTACCAACAATAGAAAATTAAATTCCACTTAGAAAAAAAAAAAACACAAAATTGATAAAGAAATGTCTACTTTCTCTCCACTTCACAGGTGATAGGTGAGAAAATCTGGGTTAATTTTCTATTATTATTATTATTGTTGAAGATTCTTTACATACAAGTATTCAACTTTTTCTAAGGAGAGATTACCAAAAATGTAACGACTAGACTAATACATCCTAATCAGACTATTACTTAATGCATGCAAATTTTAAGAAAAGACATGACGCTGAGTAATAAGAAAGAAATAATGCTACTTACAGAAATTTCTGTTTTTATTTAACCCAAGAAAAACAATGAATAACCATATAGAAAGAATTTTTGGTTCGGGGTACCCCTAATAAAATCAACAAAATTCCATGAACAGAAAACAAAAAAAATCCATATACAAAATAAAAAACAAGCCTAAAAAAAAAATGCAGTGCTAGGCGGAAGCTACTATGGGTCCCGTGAAGCCATCAAGGATTCCTCTTGTCATTCGCCAGCACGTTCTTTCCCTTACCTGAAAAAAAATAAGATGAAAGGGTGAGCAATTATATTACTCAGTAAGTGACCCCACTACCGGAGCCGGGCTAGGCACCCAAGTCCTTTAAGTGCATTAGTCATACAACAGGCATATCAACATACTTTAATAGGAAACTGGTTATACTGGCACCCAAGTCCTTTAAGTGCATTAGTCATACGACAGACATATCAACATACTTCAATAAGAAAACTAGTTATACTGGCACCCAAGTCCTTTAAGTGCATTAGCCTTAAGACAGGCATATCTAACATACTTTTATAGGGAACTGGTTATACTCTCCCTACAGTTGGATTTGGATGTCCACAAACCTCTGGAGCCCCGAAGGAACTCTTAGGCATATCTAACATACTTTTATAGGGAACTGGTTATACTCTCCCTACAGTTGGATTTGGATGTCCACAAACCTCTGAAGCCCCGAAGGAACTCTTACCTCTGGTGATCCCGAAGGATCACAAACCTCTGGTGATCCCGAGGGACCACAACCTCTAGTGAACCCGAAGGAACACATCCTCTGGTGACCTCGAAGGACCACAACCTCTGGTGAACCTGAAGGAACACAACCTCTGGTGACCCCGAAGGACCACAACCTCTGGTGAACCCGAAGGAACACAACCTCTGGTGACCCCGAAGGACCACAACCTCTGGTGAACCCGAAGGAACACAACCTCTGGTGAACATCCAACCGACGTAGGGGAGTTACCCCTACCCAGTACTCGTGACCAATTTAAATTCTCACTCCTTTCCTTCCATGGATTTATACACTAACAGCGTTGTTTACAATCATCTCATAATACAAGCATAAGCATTTCACATACATCCTTTAAAACATGGAAAAATCATACAAGCATGTTATCTCAATGGGGCGTAGAAGTATTACTCAGCGTGGCAACTAAACATAAGGCGGGAAGGTGGTTCAGGTAGTAAAGTCACTTACCTGAGCAATTATATTCACTTATCCACACGGCAGTCTGTTGGAAAGTTCTTAGTCCACCAAGTGTGACTTAGCTTGCAGTTGCTCCAATCCTTTTTACCCAACACAATTCACGGCCACTCGAATGCTACCGGTTTGGTGACGAGTAATCAGGCGAGTGTTTGATTGAAACGGCAGCGGAGGAGCACCAGGGTGGAAGAGAGAGAAAACCGGCGGCGGAAGAGAGAGAAACCGACGTCGGTGGCGGCTGCCGAAGAGAGAGAGTGATCTATCCGCGGCGGTGCTGAAGAGAGAGATCGGCGCTGAAGAGAGAGGGAGATCAGCGCTGAAGAGAGAGGGAGATCAGCGCTGAAGAGGTCGCGGCGGAGCTGTAGAGAGAGAGATCGGCGCTGAAAAGGTCGCGGCGGCACTCCACTTGCGAGGAAGAAGAAGAAGAAGAAGAAGAAGAAGAAGACGAAGAAGAAGAAGAAAAAAGTCGGCGTCGGCGGAAGAAGAAGAAGAAAAAACCAGGGGGGGCGCCGCGCACGCGAGGAAGGAGAGAAAATCCTTTTTTTTTTCTTTTTCTTTTTTTTTATTTTGGCACGCAAATCAAGGCCTATTTATAAAAAACCCTAATTCCCTATTCCTTCCTCTTTTTCCCCTTTTCTTTTCCAACCAAACAAAATAAAATCAAATAAAATCTTCTACAACCAAGATTTACTTCAATTATCCAATCCCACCAAAATTAATCACCTTATTTTACTTGCCCCAAGATAAAATTATCTCTTTTTTTTTTTTTTTTTCCTAAATTCCAAATTTTTCCTTAGCTCAAATTTCGAAATTTTCCATCTTAGCTTAAATAAAGGCATGAATACATAAAGATAACTATATTTTTATTATTATTATTTTTTTTCTTTTCACACCTAATAACTTAAACTTATTTACTAGGAGGATTTACCCCAACGATTTGGGGTTGTTACAAAAAAGGTATCTAATAAAGAGGAGTACTTGCTAGATACATTCACAAAAGGGCATTAAAATCCATTAGTTGAAAAACTTTTGCATTTATATTCACAACATTTAAATATAATGGATTTAATAGGACGAAATTAAGTTAGAAAGTTTTTTTTTTTTTTCTAAAAAAATTAAATGTGTATTTTAAGTCTAGACAATAACTTTACAACTTTACGACGTAAAGCTTTTTAGTGTTGCTTCCAAAAGATCCAATCAAGTAATATTTATAATTATACCGATCTTTATAACTATTACTACTAAAGTATAGTATTAGCTGCAACATCGGGTCAATTTGCAGAGAAGCACAAAGATTAATTTCTCAAAGCCAACTATTTAGTTAAAGCGATAAATGGGGGTTTCGTGTAGTTTGAGATTTGGATATGCATGAAAATAAAGTGCAAAGAAAGTAAAGGATAAATGTGCAATCAAACAAGACGTTCTAGTTTAAAGGAATAGAATCATCAAATGTAATTTTGATCATCGAATTATCAAAACATAATTTTAACTTCTTAGCATTGTCGAGTCCAATTGATTAGAAAATCTAACTAATGGTCCAAAATATCAAATTAGCCAATTTGATTAAATGAAAAGCATACTAATCAATTTAACTAATCGCATTACGTTCTAGGGATTATGTTAGGATAAATTTCCAATAGAAAAAGTCTAATTAGAAATTTAATACAGTTTTCCTTAGGTTGATAGAACAATGTTCTTCGTTGTCGAGCACAGATCACAAACCTATCTTACCTTTTGCTTCCTAGAGATTAACCTATTATTACATGTCACATATTATATGTTAATCTAAAGCGTTGAATTGCACAATCAAACATTGGTTGTCAATCAATAGCAAGAAACTGTCATTCATAATCAATAAATCTGAAGTAAAACCCATTAGCAAGAAATATCAATCATATTATCAAAATACTCCAGAAAACACAAAGGGTTCCTCCAAAATTCCCTAAACTAGAAAATAATAGATATTACCTTCCTATGGTGGTGGAAAAGATAGAATAAAATATCATTTTTGCTTGATTACAAGATGAAGATGAAAGAAAACCTAAAAAGTAATGTTATAGATGGATAGAGGTAAGAAAAACGAAGAAAACGAGTGGTTGTTTGCCTAAAACAGCCACCCAGATCAAAAGATATGATTTAAAAACTAAAGGCAGATTTTATATCTGTGCGATAGCGCAGCGACACTACACCCTTTTTTAGCATTATGTGAAGAGTGTCGTGCCGCAGTGTCGTAGGGCATCGTGACGCTCTCACTTGGGGGCAGTTTTGTCATTTTGTCTCCCGTTTGAACCCTTGGATGCCTATTTTAGCTCCTGATTGCTTCAAATTAACCTCGAATGTGCTGTTACGCTTTGGAATGCATGTATTACTTGATATCCAACAAATATAAACATTTAAGCACATTAAATATCATAAACG
The DNA here is from genome assembly GCA_031780015.1 of Citrullus colocynthis. NCBI lineage: Eukaryota > Viridiplantae > Streptophyta > Magnoliopsida > Cucurbitales > Cucurbitaceae > Citrullus > Citrullus colocynthis. Next base: position 1,009,059 of record QLSR01001493.1, read on the forward strand.
GGCAAGATTAGAGACACTAAGTTAGTGCATTTTAGGTGCTATCAAATACCCCCAACCTAAACTTTGCTCACCCTCGAGCAAGATAAAATAAAAAATGAATTGCATGTTGTAAATTAGTGACTATTCTCAAAGCAAAAAATAACACAATATTCATAAAGCTAGAATCACTTACATGCACCCAATCAAAAGGAAATTAAAGACTAATTCTTTATATATCCCTTAAGTGTGTGTGCTTAGTCATCCTACCTAAGTCCTTACAAGCCCAAGAAAACTTTGTCCAACTCTGAGCTCATCTTCCTTTTACTCCGGCTCAAGCACCGGTGATCAAGCAATCTAAAACTATCAAGAAAGTAATATTTTGACTAAGGTGCGTGCAAACATACACAGGGTACTGTAACCTTGCATTTTTTTTTTTTACCATAGGGGCACTAGCTTTCACACTTCTATTATAGGGAACTGTGGGTGTCCTAGCTGATCACAGCAAAAGGCTGCTCTTTTCACCCTTACTCATGCATACACATTCAAGTTTATTTTTTTTCCTTCTTTCTTTTGATATTATTTTTATCACCTAATTCTTTTCTTCTTTTTCTTCTTCTTTTTCTTTCAAAACCAGGCAAATATTTCTCTTTGTGACATCCCAAATTTTCAAGTAATTTATTTTTTTAAAAAATTAATTATCTTGAATATTTGGTTAGTTGTTTGAATTTTGAAGCTTTAATTGGATTATGTTGAGAAAATAATTCAATTTAAAGTAATCGTGATAAAAGATTTGGATTTGATTCAATTAGTGGAAAATTGAATTTATTTGGGGGAGATTTAAAAGTTGGATTTAATGTGAATATTTGTTATTGGGTAAGATTTAAGAACTTGATTACTTTAAGAAAATATAAGGATAAGTTGGAATTGAATTTAAGTTGGAAAATTGATTTATTAGAAGATATTTTGGTTAAATAAATTATTGAGTGGTGATTGGAAAATATTTGATTTGATGGGTTGAGGAATATTAAATTAAATAACTTGCATATGTTTTGGGAAAAGGAAAAGGGAAAGGAAAATTTAAATATATATACATTTAGGGTCTTGGAAAAGGAAAAAGAAAGAGAATTTAAGGAAGAATATATATATATATATATATATATATATATATATATATATATAAGCCAATCTTGGATTCCATTCGGTTATGATCTGCAAGCCGCTGCCCCCTCCGACTTCTTCTTCTTCTTCTTCTTCGTCCGCGCGTTGCTGCGTCCTCGTCGTTTCCTTCTTTGACTGTGCAGTTGCCGCTCATGTCTCCCGATCGGTCACCGCCTCGCCATGTTGTCGGCTCCTCCCCCTTGCGCCGCTCGCGTTACAGATCTGCGGCAGCAAAACCCGACTTCACCCTTCCAGCGTCAGTCGTCGCCGGTCATTCGTACCTCCGTGCTGCTGCTGCCGTGTTGGTCAGTACCCCTGCTGCTACAGTCAACTGCTCACCTGGCTGTCCGTCGCCGAATCGGTAATGTTTGGGACCTAAGGGGAGGCGTGGCGTAGTTTAGTAAACTTTTGGGAATTTAAGTCTTTGGTTAAAACTTGTTAGGTGACCAGAGGTTACGTTGGGTGGAAGGATTAGAGGCAACTGCGAGTTAAGCCACGCTTGGGTAAGAACACTTTTGAATTAATTTGGAATTAACTTGTGGTGGGATTAGACTTGTTGACTAACTTAAGCTAGGAATTTTACTCCTAGTTTTATTCAGGAATTTTGCAAGGAATTACGGTGCGTTTGGCGATTTGGACCTAGGCTCAAGGTAAGTAGTCTTACTACCTGAACTGCCCTCGAGCCATATGTTTAGTTGCCATGATGTAGTAGGTTTCTAGAGCCACTTATGAGATACTATGCCTGTATGCGATTTCCACGTCTTAAAATTATATGTGCTTGTTATTGTATAAACCTATGCTGTTAAACGTTTATGAACCTTACTGTTAGCGAATGAATTCATGTGATGGAATGATTGTGAACTTTATTGATCATGTACGATGAGTAGTGGTGTCTCCTCTACGTTGGTTGGGTGTCCATAGGAGGTTGTGTTCCTTCGGGTTCACTAGAGGATGTGTTCCTTCGGGATCACTAGAGATTGTGTTCCATCGGGTTCACTAGAGGCTGTGTTCCTTCGGGTTCACCAGAGATTTTGTTCCTTCGGGTTCACTAGAGGCTGTGTTCCTTCAGGTTCACCAGAGGTTGTGTTCCTTCAGGTTCACCAGAGGTTGTGTTCCTTTGGGTTCACCAGAGGTTGTGTTCCTTTGGGTTCACCAGAGGTTGTGTTCCTCCGGGTTCACCAGAGGTTGTGTTCCTTTGGGTTCACCAGAGATTGTGTCCCTTCGAGTACACTAAAGGTTTGTGTTCCTTCGGGATCACCAGAGGTAAGTGTCTCCTTCAGGATTCACTAGAGGTTTGTGGGCACCAATGACCAACGGTGGGGCGGGTCTAACCATTCACTTGTAGAAATATGATGTATGATAGATATGTATGTCTGTAACAACCCAAAATCGTTGAGGTAAATCCTCCTAATAAATTAATTTATGTTATTATGTATGAAAGGGAAAATATAGTTATTTATGTATATTCATGCATTTATTTAAGCTAAGATGGAAAGTTTCAAAATTGAAATTTGGGAACTTTTTGGAATTTGGTAAAGGATAATTTTATTTTGGGGCAATTAAAAAAAAAGGAATAAATTTGGGAGAATTTGAGTAATTGAAGGAAATCTTATTGGATAGAAGATTTTATTTTATTTTATTTTATTTTGTTGGTTGGAAAAAAAAAGGGAAAGGGGGAATAATAAAGGAAAAGGTGGAATTAATAGGGATTAAGGTTTTGTTATAAATAGGCTCCTCGGTATGCGTGCCAATTAATAAAAAAAAAGAAAAGAAAAAGAATTTTTTTCTCTCTCTCTCCCTCGCGCCGCCGCCCCTCCCCCTCGGTTTTCTTTTTCTTTTTTTTTTCTTCTTCTTCTTCTTCTTCGTTTTTCCGCCGGAGACCGCGTCGCTTCCTTCCTCGCGACGCCAGCAGCCACTGCCGATTCTCTCTCTTCTGCGCCGCGTCGCTGGTTCTCTCTCTCTCTTCAGCAGCCGCCGCCGACGCTGGTTGTCTCTCTCTTCCGCGCCACCGTCGCCGCTGGTTTTCTCTCTCCTCCGCTCCACTGCCGCCGCTGGTTCTCTCTCTTCCGCGCCGCCTACCAGCGTCAGCCGCCGCCGCTGGTTCTCTCTCCTCCGCGCCGCCACTGCCGTTTTGGTCAGTATCGCTGCCGCTTCAGTCAAACGCTCGCCTGATTACTCGTCACCGAACCGGTAACGTTTGGGTGAGTAACTCGGACCCAAGAAAAATTCGTGGCGTGGTTTAGTAAATTACCAGGGATTTAGACTCATGTGGTTAAAATCTGTTAGGTGACCAGAAGTTTCGTTGAGAAAAAGGATTGGAGGCAACTGCGAGTTAAGCCACGCTTGGGTAAGAACACATTTAAATTTACTTGGAATTAAATTGTGGTGGGATTAGACTTGTGGACTAACTTAGGTTGGGGAACTTCTATTCACTGTTGTCCCGGAATTTTGCAAGAACTGCCGTGTGGATAATTTAACATAATTGCTCAGGTAAGTGGTCTTACTACCTGAACCGCCTTCTCGCCATATGTTAGTTGCCATGATGTAGTAGAATATCTAAGCCCCATGTGATATAGCATGCTTGTATGAAATTCCCATGTCTAAAGGATTTATGTGAATGATAATGCATATGTTTGAACTATGAAATGTTTATGAACAGTACTGTTAATGTATAAATTTATGGAATGGAAGGAGTGCGAATTTGTTTGAGCATGTAAGATGGGTAGTGGTAACTCCCCTACGTCGGTTGGATGCTCACTAGAGGTTGTGGTCCTTTGGGGTCACTAGAGGATGTGTTCCTTCGGGTTCACCAGAGGTTGTGGTCCTTCGGGGTCACTAGAGGATGTGTTCTTTCGGGTTCACTAGAGGTTTGTGTTCCTTCGGGTTCACCAGAGGTTGTGTTCCTTCGAGTACACTAGAGGTTTGTGTTCCTTCGGGATCACCAGAGGTAAGAGTTCCTTCGGGGGCTCTAGAGGTTTGTGGACATCCAAAACCAACTGTAGGGTGAGTATAACCAGTTCCCTATAAAAGTATGTTAGATATGCATGTCTTATGGTTGATGCACTTAAAGGACTTGGGTGCCTAGCCCGGCTCCGGTAATGGGGTCACTTACTGAGTAATATAATTACTCATCCTTTCATCTTATTTTTTTTCAGGTAAGGGAAAGAACGTGCTGGCGAATGACAAGAGGAATCCTTGATGGCTTCACGGGACTCGCAGTAGCTTCCGCTTAGAACTACATGTTTTAATGAGTTTTGTTAAATTGTCAAATTTTGTTTTGAAGTTTGTCTTTTATTTTGCATGTGGATTCCTGTTCATGAAATTTTATTGATTTTTGATAGGGGTATCCCGAACCAAAATTCTCTTTTATATGTTATGCATTGTTTTCTTGAGTTTAAATAAACAGAAATTTCCATGGAAAGCATTGTTTCTTTCTTACTATTCGTACAGTATCTTTCTTGAAAATTTGCATGCATTGAGTAATGGTCTGTTTAGAATGTATTAGTCGGGTCGTTACAATGTCTCACATGTTTGACGCACTTATGGACATAGGTGCCTAGCCTGACCCCCGGTAGTAGGGTTACTTACTGAGTAATAAAATTACTCATCCTTTCTTCTTATGCATTTTTCAGGTAAAGGGAGGAATGTGCTGGCGAATGACAGGAAGAAACCTTGATGGCATCACGGGACCCGTAGCAGCTTCCGCTTAATTTTACATGTTTTCTTTTTATGAAATTTTGTCCAACTGTCCAGTTTTGTTTTGAGACTTGTTTCCCTATTCGTTTATGCTGATTTTCACCTATGAAGCTTATTTTATTGTTTTCCTTAGGGGTACCTCGAACCAAAATTTCATTTATTTGCTATTGTGCTGATTTCTTGAATTAAAACAAGTAGAAATTGTCATGAAAAACATGGGTCATTATTTACCATCCTGCATGGTTCGATTAGTTAGTTGTTAGTCGGGTCGTTACACTTTTCTTTTCCCCAAGTCTCATATTACTAGCTATCAAGCAAAAAAGACGACTCTTAACTGATGGGGCCTTTTGGGGTGACAACAAATCTATGGACTAGATAACTCAATCCTAAGCCTTCAAAACTCTAAATAGAATGGGTATATGCTCAAACATGCAAGAGAATCAAGAAAAATTTTCAAATTTGGCCTAATATTATGCATACATGCTTATAAATCCTAAACAAAGTGAATAGAGAGTTATCTAAAGCTAATCACAGACAGTCATCATCATAATACATGCAACAAAATCATCACATAATCAGCTCAACCACAAAACAGAGTTTAGCTGCTCAAGGACTTGTCAAACATGTATTCCACCACCCCCAACCTAAAATGATACATTATCCCTAATGTATCTTTAAGCTAAGCATAATGAAATAAAAAAGTTAAGGAAACTGAAAACCTCCTCTAATATCATTTCTGCGCTCCAGTCTTTGAAATGTGGTGAAAGGGCTCGCCGCTACAATTGATTTTCTTCCTTTTTTAGGGTCGAGTCCTACAAAAGAAAAACAAGAAGCTAATTTAGAAAGCAAAAAAGAAAGCAAGTAAATTTAATCATCTAGTTGCCTTCAAGAAGTGTAAATTTTTAATGTCAGTTACTCGAAGCGACACGTCCCCTATCAAGGTACATACAAGTTCTTGTACTTCTTCGGCCCCTTCTTGCTTAAATTAATGTAGCTTTCAAAGCTTAACAAGCTTCTTTGTTTCTGAAGGTGCTAGTCAGGTTGAATTTAAGTTTTTTGGAATATTTGAAAAACGATGAAAAAGAAGGAATCAAAAGACTCAAGGGACTCAAACAAGTCCAAAGAAATAAAAGACTTGGCAGATCGTGAGAACTTAAGGAGGAAATTAAAAAATATATGAAATACCAGGAGTTAGAACAGGGCGAAGCCTTTCGACCTTTAACTCTATCACGTGGATTTCGTCGGGTTTAGGCTTGAGATCCTCCTTAGCCTTACAAACTAGCAAGCATGGCATGACGTCCTTATCATCACTAGAGGTGTAGTACTCTACAAGAAATGCAACCTTAGTGGTACAGACGATGGGTGCCTCTTGTCTCTAATCTCTACACAGGCTCGGTTAGCTGGGTAACATGGTCGGCCATGATTTGCAGCTAGGCCTTACTGCTGAAGCTGAATGGAACTGTAAGTAAATTCAAACACTAAAAACTCCAAAGTTATACTTAGGCATGAATCTCGAGGAAGTGGTTCCTTCTCCACCGCATGGACATGGATTACGTCATGTCTTTAAGCCATTGGCAAGCCAAATGAATGGTCTGGCAATGACTCGTCCTACCTCCCAACTGATTCAGCAACTTGAGCGACAAGGTCACTCAAGCTCTGAAAATCAGTCTTATCCTGCTGGAAGCGCTCGAACTCCTATTGCCTACGTAGGTTGTCCTGCTGAAACTCAAAAGTGTTGTCAGCAAGCTCCATAACCAACACCTTTAAAGACGTACCTGAACTATAAGATGGAGAATAAGTCGACTGGCAACGCATGATATAGTCTTGGGCGTATGAGCTCGGTTTCCATTTTGAGTATCCATAGTCAAAGGACTCCTCCCGTCGAGGATAGTGAGAATCATACTTTAAACCTGCACTATTAAATTATTTAAGCTCAAAATACTATTTTGGTTCCTATACTTTGAAATTTGCTCAATTTTAGTTCCTATACTTTTAATTTTTCAATTTTAGTCTCTATATTGTCGATTAATCTTAAGTTTAATCCTTCAAAATTCATTTTTATCAAAATTAGTTAAATAATAATAATAATAATAATAATAATAATAATAATAATAATAATAATAATACGCAAGGAAATACAATATGTGGATATGTTTTCAAAATTTATATTAAAAATTCTATTAGGTAACATTTTTTTTTTAAAAAAATAACAATAAACTAGCCGTGGGGACTAAAGTAAAGATTTATTGAGATTATAGAGGCTAAAATTGAACAAGTGAAAGTACATTAACTACATTTAAGATTTATTGAAAATACGTAAATTAAGTTAAACAAACTTCAAAGTACATGAACTAAAATGATATGTAATTAGAATTTAATCCCTATGGTTAATTTGCAAATTTGGTCCCTATTAAAGTAAATTGAAAATTTTCCTTTATTAGTTTATTCGTAATTTGTATTTTTCCTTTCTTGGTTTATTTTCTTAGTCGAGTCTTGGTGGAGTCTATTTATTTGCATTTCTATTGTATTCTAAATTGAAATAATTATTCAATAAAATATACAAATTACAACATGATATCAGAACAAGGTTCTTAGGGTTTTATCTTTATTCAATTCTAGTTGTCACTGTAATCTCTATCTTCGTTCATGGCCCCAATCGGCGGAGACAGACCATATAATGTTGCTCTAATATCTGGTTTGTGTAGTTTTCCGCCTCTCTTGCTTGCATTTTATTGATTGTAGATCTACCGCTCCCGCTTCTGATCTGCTACCGTTCAGATCCGTCTTTCGCTGTCAATCCAGATCCATTGTCGTCAACTTGTCTATTCTAATCTGTGCGACGTCAACCGAAATAGGTGCACCCAGATTTGTACACCGTAAACCCTATGCACATAGATCTGTTTCGCACTATAACATCTCGATCGACCCTACCGCAGTACCGCTCGGCTCAGCACCGCACATGTTGTCATTCGTGTCCTAGGCCCGTTTGCACCACCCAGATTTGCTCCACGCCTCCGTCGCTCAGTCACCCATCAACGTCACCCCCAAAATTCTCTTCATGTGTTCCTGCCGCCAAAGATTTGTCTGCTCGCTAACTAGATCTGCACAAACTGTCTCGTCCATCATGAATCCACTGCCTTAGGCCACACGCGATCAACCCCGCCTTCCTTCGAAAACCCACGTCCTGATGCCTCTCAGCACCATCTAAACGTACTCTCACCTCCCTTGTTTTCATAAGTCATAGACTGGTTCAGTTAAACCGATCTGGTTCAATCTAGGTGGTTTGGTCAAAACTAGCTTTATTTGCTTCATTTAAGTTTGGTTTAGTTCAATTAGGTCAATTTAGTTAGTTTGGTTTGTTTTGGTTATGCTATTTAGTTTTTCTTTTTCGTTGATGGATTTTAGCCTCTGTTATTTATCGGTCTCTGTTTTATTTTAGATCTTTCAGGGCCTTTATTTTATTTTAGATCTGCTGTTGTAGGTCTTTGTTTTGTTTTCAAAGCGATTGTTTGTGGGTTCTATTTTAGATTTCTATGTAGATCTCTATTTCCAGGCCATAAATTCTTCGTAGGTTTCTATTTCTAGCCCAGAAGTTCGTCGTGGGTTCTATTTTAATTTGTAATTTTCCTTTCTTTGTTTATTTCCTTAGTTGAGTCTTGGTAAAATCTATTTATTTGCATTTCTATTGTATTCTAAATTCAATTAATTATTCAATACGATATACAAATTACAACGGTCCTTATAATTTGGAGAAAGTTAAAACTTAATAAATATGATTTATAATTAGAATTTAGTCCATATGGTTTGACAAGACACTCATAAATAGTCCCTACGATTTATTGAATCATAGGACTATTTATGAAGTTTTGTCAATAAACTACGAAATTAAACTCTAATTCTCTCCAAACCATAGGGATTAAATTTGTGATTTAAACTTTATTTTGAGAAAATATTTTAACTATTATTTACAATTGTTTTAATTATTTCATATCTTTAGTTTTTTTTTTTAAAAAATATGAATGGAATGTTCTCATTAATTTGAAGAACAATAATCATAATGAAAATATGATAATGTCTAACTTGAGAAACTTAGAGAAATAACATGGCTTAATCCTCGAAACTTGATATATATCCTGTTATTAAATTCATATGTTTTTTATTGTACGTGTTCATTTGAAAGATAATGAGGTGACCTTTCCAATATTTTAGGGTACAAAGTAACTTTATATATTTCAAAATTAAATATTAGATTGAATATATAAGTGCAATTGATGTTGATGAGACAATAATTCTTTGAGTTGTAATGTACTCTTTCATAATATTTTTTCTATTGAGCCAACATGTGCATCTAGATGCAATTGGTATCAAATTAGATATATATGTTTGGGTGGATGTGGTTACACATCAACCTACTATTGTGTGACATCCCAAATTTTCAAGTAATTTGTTTTTTTAAAAAAATTTATTTTCTTGAATTATTTGGTTAGTTGTTTGAATTTTGAAGCTTTAATTGGATTATGTTGAGAAAATAATTCAATTTAAAGTAATCGTGATAAAAAGATTTGAATTTGATTCAATTAGTGGAAAATTGAATTTATTTGGAAGAGATTTAAAAGTTGGATTTAAATTAGAAATTGGGTGAGATTTAAGAACTTGATTAATTTAAGAAAATATGAGGATAAGTTAGAATTGAATTTAAGTTGGGGAATTGATTTGTTAGAAGATATTTTGGTTAAATAAATTATTAAGTGGTGGTTGGAAAAGATTTGATTTGATGGGTTGAGGAATATTATATTAAATAAGTTGTGATTTGTTTTGGTAAAAGGAAAAGACAAAGGAAAATGGAAATTTAAATATATATATTTAGGGTTCTGGAAAAGGAAAAGGAAAAAGAATTTAAAGAAGTATATATATACTTAAGCCAATCTTGGATGTCAATGGGTTTGCAAGTTGTTGCCCAGCTGCTCTCTCTAGCATTATCCCTTTTCGTGAGTTACGCTAGGATTTCAAGAGTTGGTTAGGTCAGGACTGTTTGGGTAAGTATTGTTGATTTTCTCGTAATTTCGTGAATTGGTTTTAATTGTTGTTACTCATTGAGGTTGGATTTTAGATTCAGGCTTCCATGGATTTTGAATCAGAAACAAGCTGTCCAAGTGGGTTTAAGGGTCCATTTTGGTTGGACTCATTGTTTGAAGTATGGAAGAAGATTGTGGCTTAGTTGCACTTTGGGGTTTTAACTCAAGCATTTTGTGAGAATTGGCTGCTTGGTTAGCTATTTGCACCTAGTCTCAATGTAAGTGGTCTTACTACCTGAACCGCCTTCCCGCCATACGTTTAGTTGGCATGATGAGTAAAATTTCTAAGCCCTATGTGAGATAGCATGCTTGTATGAAATACCCATGTTTAAAGGATTTGTGTGAAATTGCCATATGTATAGTTGCCTTGATGAGTAAAATTCCTAAGCCCCATGTGATATAGCATGCTTGTATGAGATTCCCATGTTTTAAGGGATGTATGTGAAGTGCATATGCTTGTATTTTGAGATGTTTGTAAACAGCGCTGTTAATGTATGAATTCACGGAAGGAAAGGAGTGAGAATTTAATTGGTCATGTGTGCTGGGTAGTGGTAACTCCCCTACGTCGGTTAGATGTTCACCAGAGGTTGTGGTCCTTCGGGGTCACTAGAGGTTGTGTTCCTTCGGGTTCACCAGAGGTTGTGGTCCTTCGGGGTCACTAGAGGTTGTGTTCCTTCGGGTTCACCAGAGGTTGTGGTCCTTCGGGGTCACCAGAGGCTGTGTTCCTTCGGGTTCACCAGAGGTTGTGGTCATTCGGGGTCACCAGAGGTTGTGTTCCTTCGGGTTCACCAGAGGTTGTGGTCCTTCGGGGTCACTAGAGGTTGCGTTCCTTCGGGTTCACTAGAGGTTGTAGTCCTTCGGGATCACCAGAGGTTTGTGTTCCTTCGGGATCACCAGAGGTAAGAGTTCCTTCAGGGCTCCAGAGGTTTGTGGACATCCAAAACCCACTGTAGGGAGAGTAAAACCAGTTCCCTATAAAAGTATGTTAGATATGCCTGTCTTATGACTAATGCACTTAAAGGACTTGGGTGCCAGTATAACCAGTTCCCTATAAAAGTATGTTAGATATGCCTGTCGTATGACTAATGCACTTAAAGGACTTGGGTGCCTAGCCCGGCTCCGGTAGTGGGGTCACTTATTGAGTAATATAATTGCTCACCCTTTCATCTTATTTTTTTTTCAGGTAAGGGAAAGAACGTGCTGGCGAATGACAAGAGGAATCCTTGATGGCTTCACGGGACCCGTAGTAGCTTCCGCCTAGCACTGTTTTTTTTATAAGCTTTTGTCAAATTTTGTTTTGAGGCTTGTCTGTTATTTTGTATATGGTTTTTTTTCTGTTCACAGAATTTTAATGATGTTATTAGGGGTACCCCGAACCAAAATTCTTTCTATATGATTATTCATTGTTTTCTTGGGTTAAATAAAATAGAAATTTCCATGAGTAGCATTGTTCCTTTCTTACTACTCAGCGTCGTGTCTTTTCTTGAAATTTGCATGCATTGAGTAATGGTCTGATTAGGATGTATTAGTCGGGTCGTTACATCAGGTCCCTGAAAGCAGGTTATATATTCCTACTGAACTTGGCACACGTATCCTTCACATTCTCTAGTATGAATCTTGTGACCTGTGTTCAGTTATTCGGGACGTGACTGACTGTCGGGCTGAAATTGATGCTCTTGTGTATCTCTTCAATTTATTTGTGCCTCCCTTCGATGGAGCCTCTACGTCTCAAGGTCATACTTAATCTGTTCACTGATTTTCTTTATGGGAAAAAGAGGGAGGTTAATATGTTTTTGTGCTGATTTTTTGGTTGGTTGGTTTTATGGTTCTGTGGTTCTGGTTTAGGGCTTACTGGTTGTTATCTTGTTATGGTCGGGTCTTGGTTGCTGTGTTCGAACTTGTCTGTTTTGTTTTCTGCTGACTTCTCTAACTATGTTTAGTTTGCCGACAAAAGAAAATCTTCTGCCAAAGGGGGAGTTCGTTATGGTGGTGTTGGCTATTAATATTTTCTTTTATCTTGATGTTTCTACGACTGTCTTTGTCTTCTTGTGCACATAGTTTATTGTGGATCTTTTCCTTATTTGGCTGGTTGTGGTTGTTTCCTTCTTGGTTTGGTTTGGATTTCTCACCTTTTTTGTTTGGATCAGTTTCCAAATGTGGTGTTATATTGGTGTCGGTTGTTGTTGTCTAGGACAAATAGTTTTTTTATAGCAACAATTGTGGTGTTGAAGTTTTGGCACATGAAAGGGTAGTCGCTCACAGTTGTGAGAAGAGACAAATCCTGTAATTATGATAATATATCGATTGATCTTGACATTTGATTCATAACGATGTATTATTTCTTAGTTGAATGGTAATTCAACTATAGAATGAAAAGAGTTTAGAGTTGTTGCTGATCAGTGATAGATTGATGGGAGCCTAATCTACTAACTCTTCCATAAGGAGCACAATATTTAGGGGGAGCCTAAATCACTCGCTAGTTATTGCATGTTATACTTCTTGGTCGAATTTCGTATATGAAAAGAAGTGTATTGCAAACTTTGATTTTAACTAATGGAACTCTTTTCATTCAGGTGTAAAGTCTCCCAGATGTAGATGTGGTCATACCGAACTAAGCTACCATTTATGTGTTATCTCTCTCTTTCACTTTCTTACATTGTGTTTTTACTATTGTCAGTAATATCATTATTCACGTATGGTACATCTTGAGATCTACCTAAATTTCAGTTTTTGTTTTTTGTTAGATTAGCTTATTGCTTAAAATCTCTATGTAGATATCAATATTTTTATCTAGCCAACTTTAAAATAAAAAAATAAAATAAAATAAAATTGATCCCTAGGTTTTAAGTTTAGTTTTCATTTGGTCCTTAGATTTTAAAATTTTAGTCCTAAGTTTTGAGTTTGATTTCAATTTATTCTTTAGGTTTCAAAATGTTACAATGTTACTCATAGGTTTGAGTTTTATTTTACTTTAGTCCTTGAATTCAAACTTTACACTTTTAACTTTAATTTTTTACTAAATACTCAGTTTCGATTTTTAGTGTCAATGTCTATTAACTAGTTTAAAAGAATTAACAGAATTATAATTAATTATGTTTCACTATTTTTTTTATCACGATCAAAATTAATTAAAAATTTTATTTCAAAAGTATTTTAAATTAATTAATAGATATTAACACTAAAGACGAAAAGTGCGTATTCCGTGAAAAATCAAATTAAGTGTCAGCAAATCATTTATCCAATTAGATCTAATCCTGATTTGGATAAGGAAAAATCCGTCTAATCCAATTCTAAAAGAAAAGGTAAACTTTATCTCATTCTCCCTATCAATACATCGTTATAGCTCCATGTGAGGTATCTTGAGCTTGACATAGATCTTGAACTTGATCATAGATTTGGAACTTCATCTAAAAACTTTTGATTTCTTCTTTATTCTATAGTTCTCAACTATGACTTTGGTATCAATGCCATTTCTTTTCTTTCTTTTTTGCAGGTCCTCTTTTCCTCAAATAACAGATTTACCTTTGCTGTCACTTAAAGGTCAGTTACATTTTTTCCTGCCTAAAATTTGGCATCAACATGTAACACATTTTGAAACTTATGAATTAAGTCCAAATCAAACTCAAAACTTAAAGGACTAAAAGTGTAACATTCTGAAATCTAGCTAGGAACCAAATAAAAACTAGACAAAAAATCTAGAGAAAAAAATGTTTTCTCTTTAAAAAAATATAGAAAATTTAATTTTTAAAATTTTACTAAAACTTAAAACATATTTTCATATAAGGAAATACAAAATGAAGTAAACAATGAGTAGATCACGAGTTTTTAGATTCCTAACATCACAAAAAAAAAAAAAAAAATGTCAAATATAAAATAAGATTTTTGTTTAAAGATATTATATTTGAAACATTATTTCTGAAATTGAGAAGTAAACAAAAAAATTACTAAGATTTGAAATCTAATCTAATAGTTAAGTAATCCCACAAATGTATTAGGTCAAAATAAGAAATATGAAATAAATATAACATTGAATATATTCCTTTAGAATTATTCAAAATCTCAACAACTTTTTCTTGCATATATCACCTTTTTAGGAGTATAATATTGGCCTGAATTACTCATGACTTCAAAACTTTTGTTTGACTCTTAAAGTTAATATCTCTTCTTCGGCCAATAAAAACAGCTTAATCATCATTTATTTAATTATTCCTAGAAAAAGATGGGCTTCATAATTAATTAAGCATTGACTCATGAGACAACAAAATAGTTTTAGGCTGCTCAGCACACAGCTTTGTCCATTAATGTAGAGAATAATGAACTTATAAGATACCCTCAATTTTCAAACTCCTTATTTAATGAACTTATTTAACTCTTTAAATCTAAAAATGTAAGATTACAAAATATTGAATAAAGTCTAACTCTATCATTCCACATGAATATTAACAGTAAAAAATCTAAATTCTAATAGTATGGTTGATAGCTGCTCTAGTTTTTGTTTTGGTTTTGAAAATTAAGTTTATAAACTCTTACATTTATCTCTAAAATTCTATATTATGTCATTCACTTTTATCGATATTTTAAAAAACTAAGCTAAAATTTTAGAACTAAAAAAAAGTAGTTTTTATTTTAGATTTTAACTAAGAATTTGAACCTTTATTTAGAAAAGTGAAAATCATGGTAAGAAAATTGGAAAAGATCAGCATAAATTTCAAAAACAGAAAACTAAAACAAGATGATTATCATAACGAGACGTAAAGTTTTGTAATTTGAAAAAAAAGTTAAAAATATTCTAAAAGAGAATTAAAATCTGATAAAAGAAAGTATTCATAAAAGAAATAATAAAGAAAAACACTCAAAGAAGAGTTAACTTTTGACAACAGATATTTCTATAAATTTTTCAAAATTAATAATTTTTTTTTTACTCCGAAACTTAAGTTAAGGATATATTTATCAAAGATTATTATAAATAGAAAAAATATCAAACTATTTACAAATATAGAAAAAATTTACTATCTATCAGCGATAGATTGCGATAAAATTCTATCGCTTAAGTGATAGAAGTCTATGGCAGTCTATTGCTCAAGCGATAGAAGTCTATCATGGTCTATCGTCGACAAATAGTGAAATTTTTCTATATTTGTAAATAGTTTGACTCATTCTACTATATTTGAACAAAGCCCTATATTTATTAGTATTTCTATTTATATTAGACTAAACAGATAATAATTCTTTGCTTTATGAGATTTTCTTAAACCAGAAATATTAATAAACTTTTAATATCGATGTGGAACCTTTCAATGTATGGATATATATATGAATATATATATATACATATATATCGGTATCTCAACGGATACCTTAATCCATTAGGTTATGAATTATAAGAATAAAAATAGTTTGTTAAATTCTCGTTTGGTAATCATTTTTTATTTTTGTTTTTGTTTTGAAAATTAAGCGTATTTCCTCCCCATTTCTTACATTGATTTGCATCTCTCTTTAAGTACAATAATTAAATTCTTTGTCAAATTCTAAAAGCTATTTTTTTTTTAATTTTCAAATTTTGGCTCAGGTTTTTAAACTATTGGTAAAAAATAGATAACAAAAGAATAAATTTGAAGGTGAAAATAGTGTCAATAAATTTAATTTTCAAAAATAAAAACAAAAAGAAAAAAATAGTTAAAAACGGAACTTAAATAATTAGATTGATCTCTATATTCCAAGGTGAGAAGACAATGCCAATATTGTAAGGTAGCTTGTCACTTGCACGAGTAGAAATATCTTAACTTATACATGATTGAAATCATGACGCCATGTTTTACGAAAGTTTAGTTTTTTTATTTTTTATTTTTTATTTTTTGAAATTAAGATTTAAATGAATTAGTTGGTATATATATAATCTCTTTAAAGAAAGTTGGTTGGGCCTTAAACAAGCATATGGACGAGATTAGAAAGAAAAATAAATAAATAAATAAGTAATTTGGTTGGTGGTTGTGATGTCCACCTTATTTGAAAGTAATTCGTCTCATTTAGAAAATCATAATCTTTTATAAGATCAATTTTGATATTAATCAATTAGACAATCACCATGTGATCAAAGATTCTCATAGAACAATATCCCCCAACTCTTTGTAATCACACACTTTTTAAACTCTATATAACATCTCCATCAACCTTTTTTTTTTCTTCTTTTTAAATTTTTTCACATTTTTTTTTTTAAATTTCCACTCAAACATATTTTACTGCAATTTAATTAAAATGTTATATTGAAGTGTACATCACTAAAAAAAAATTGTTGGATGACATAGTTTCAACTACTATTTATTTATTTATTATTATTACTTTTTTACTCTCATTGTAGTTTAGTGATATGGACTTCGAATATATATATATATATATATGCTCTTTTTAAATATAGCAAAAAAAATAAAATAATTGATAAATATAGTAAAATTTCACTCTTTATCTGCGATCTATCACGCTCAATTGCAGATAAACTGTGTATTTTGTTATTAGTTATAAATATTTTCAACAGTTTTATCATTTAAGATAATTTCCATATATATATATATATATATATATATATATATATATATATATTAGTATTATAATCGACATAAAAGGATTACAAGTGACATGACCAAGAAAATAACAAAATGTGGGCAAAAAATAGTATCCTAAAACCAGTATGTACCTCGAAAGAGAGGGTTGGGCTTGGGCCAATGTGCTCAACCTCGACGCTAAGGCTTAACAAAATATCTTAACGTGGCATGCCGACCTAAGAAATCACCCTAAGACCATAATGAGCCTAACAAAATGCCCATGTGGCATGCTTTGAGTTGTAGGGCTATCCTAATATAGCTATGAAATTCAATTAGAAATAGCTTATAGATTATCTATTCCTACAAATACATCATTATAGTTCTAATAGAAAATAAGTTCATTCTTGACTCTATGATTCTTAATTTTCTACACTTATTCACTTTTGAT
Organism: Citrullus colocynthis; assembly: GCA_031780015.1. Taxonomy (NCBI): domain Eukaryota; kingdom Viridiplantae; phylum Streptophyta; class Magnoliopsida; order Cucurbitales; family Cucurbitaceae; genus Citrullus; species Citrullus colocynthis. The sequence continues at coordinate 1,025,954 of QLSR01001493.1, forward strand.
TTGAAGTATTAGAGAAGTATAACAAGCACTACGCTAGTGTGTAGATTTTCCTATTTTTTAAGTCAAATTTTTTTTTCTATTAAATCATAAATTTGTCATTATTGTTATGTGGAAGTCAAACTTTTTTCATTTAAACTTTAACATCAACCAATAGAATATTGGAAAAAAAAATAACACATGGTATTCAAGTGGCTTTTTTTTTTTTTTTTTCCAACAAGTAAGATGCGATTGTAAGGCTTTGTGTGACATTTTTATTATATTTTATTTTTATTTTAATAGTTGGTAGAAATTCAAACGTTTGATATTTTGGTAGAGAATATATATAACGTTTTTAACTAAGTGATATTTTTAATTCAATCAATATAGAAATAACTTTTTTAATTTTAAATGTAATGTAAAGTTATCTTTTCCAATTAGCAAACTTTTCATTTGATTATAAATATAAAAATCCAATATTTTAATTAAAGATATGCAAACATAAGTTGTCTAATTGCTTAAAAAAAGTATAATTAAGTTGGAGACACTTTGATTATAATGTTTTTAAGGCTATCGTTGATATCAACTTCAACCAAATACTATAATTTTATTTAAACTTTTTAAAATAAAATAATAATGTGTAGTAGTATACTCTCCACCATATATAATATATTGTTTAGTCTCCAAATGATTATTATTTTTTAAAAACGAAAAAGGTTCAATCAACCCAACCTCTAAAATAACAAAAGACTTTTTTTTTTTTTTTTTTTT
>QLSR01001493.1:1034164-1062302 GCA_031780015.1 Citrullus colocynthis
GGGGTGTGCGGCGCGAGAAGAGAGAGAGAGAAAGGAAATTCCTTTTCCTTTCTTTTTTTTTTTTTTGTTTTAAATGGCACGCAAACCGAGGGTTTAAATAAAACAAAACCCTAACTCCCAAATCCTTCCACTTTCCCCTTTTCTTTTCCAACCAAATAAAATCAAATCAAATAAAATCCAACAAAATCTTCTACCATTAAGATTTATTTCAATTATCCAATCTTACCCAAAAATTAATCACCTAAATTTACTTGCCCCAAGATAAAATCATCCTTTTCTAAATCCCAAAAATTTCCTTAACTCAAATTTTGAAATTTCCATCTTAGCTTAAATAAATGCATGAATAAATAATCATATTTTTCCTTTTCATACATGATAACTTAAATTTATTTAATAGATTTGGGATTGTTACAGTTGGCAAATGGTGTCAACGAGCTTCTAGTGAATCCCTTTAGGAGACACTTACCTCTAATGATCCCAAAGGAGTACAAATCTCTGGTGATCTCGAAGGAACACAAACTGATGATCTCGGAGGAACACAAACCTGGTGACCTGAAGGAGCACAACCTCTAGTGATCCCGAAGGAGCACAAAACCTCTAGTGATCTCAAAGGAGCACAAAACCAACGTAGGGGATAACTATCACTAGCATGCATAACTAGTAAAATACATAAAAATCCCACAACAGAGATTACTTACCTTGAGACCAGGTGCAAATAGCTAACCAAATAGTCAATTCTCACAAAATCCTTGAATTAAACCCCTAGAACATAAATTCAAACTTAAATTAAGTCTGATTCCAAATACAATTTACTCAATAACTAAACCATCAAAGTGCAACTAAGTCACAATCTTCTTCCATACTTCAGTTCAACCAAAATGGACCCTTAAACCCGCTTGGACAGCTTGTTTTCGTTTCCAAAATACTTGTAAAGTTGAATCTAAAACCCAAACCCAATGGGTAACAATAATTAAAACCAACACCAATTGTATTCACGAAATTACAAGAAAATCAACAATACTTACCAAAACAATCCAGCTTGAAACCCATTGACATCGAAGATTGACTTAAATATATATATATATATATATATATATATATATATACTTCTTTAAATTCTCTTTCCCTTTCCTTTTCCTTTCCAAAACCCCAATATATACATTTAAATTTCCCTTTTCCTTTTCCTTTTCCTTTTCCCAAAACAAAACACAACTTATTTAATATAATATTCCTCCACCTAACAAATCAAATCTTTTTCAGCCACCACTTAATAATTTATTTAACTAAAATATCTCCTAACAAATCAATTCCCTAACTTAAGTTCAATTCCAACTTATTAACCAAGTTTTTAAATCTCACCCAATTCCAAATCTTTCATTTTAAATCCAAATTTTAAATCTCCCCCAAATAAATCCAAATTTTAAATCTCCTCAAATAAATTCAATTTTCCAAATCAAATCTAAATCTTTTATGACAATTACTTTAAATTGAATTATTTTCTCAACATAATCCAATGAAAGCTTCAAAATTCAAACAACTAACCAAATAATTCAAGATAATTAATGTTTTTTTTTTAAAAAGACAAATTACTTGAAAATTTGGGATGTCACAACAAAGACTATGTACTTTGAATTAAAATTGAAAGATGTTATGGGTCATTTTTGGTCCAAAAATCACAAGTTTAGGGAGATAAGTTTTTAAGGGTAAAATCGAAACAATGATAGACAAGAGGAGTGTAAGAAACGAGACAATGGATCGGGGAGGAAAAAAACTAGAGAAATGAGAGGCGTTGGGCTAAAAGGCCAAACTTGCCCACCACGGCCTTAGAGGCTAAGGCCAAGGCAAATTGGGCTATTTGGCTCAACTTTCCTTCCCCGGTCGAGGTAGAGGCGGGCCATTTTCCATCAATGAATAAAGGTTTGCTTTTCATAAACTATTATCCAAGCCGCTTTCGACTAGTGGCGCAAGTGAAAGTTCAAAGATAATGTGCCTATACAAGTTTATTTTGAAAACTTAACTAGTGATTGTGGCCTAGTATAGTCCAATGATAATTCTAGTAGAGGTTCTAAGAAATCCAACATAAGCGATGAAGATTAGTAGGAAATGAATTTGAGAGTTGTGAGAGCATCAGACAAAATTTAACTAAGAATGTTTAACAGCCAACTGATATACCACTAGGTTACTGAGGAACAATGATAAATTAGGTCTCAGAGAATTCAATTCTTGCTCTCAATCTTTTTAATGATTTCTTCGAGTACCAAGGATACTCATAAGAAATCATTAAAAAGATTTAATTGATTGAAAATTTTCTACCTCAATATTATTATTTGAGAGGTTTTGAAAGAACATTGTTCTAGGAGGAATGATACCCTTGGTACTAGATCCAAGAATTAGCGCACCATTCAAGGTAACATAACAATATTCCTTTAGAAACTCCCCCAAAGTTAAAATATATATATATTGTATATGAGTTCAAGAATATGAATGAACTGAGGTCATATTTGAATGAGGGAAGATCCCAAGGCTATAAAAGCATAGTTTAGATAGACTTGAAAGAATTGATAGTTAATTACTACTTAATTATACCAAGAGGTTTGCTACATCTTCCAGTTTGGAGAGGCTTATTTATAGGAACTTTAACATTGTGTGCTTGGTTTGGAGCAAACTTATCAGTTGGCGACCTCTTAAAATTTTTTTAGAAGCATGTGAGTGAGAACAACTCATGTTAAAGAAACTTGTGTTGGTTTGTGGAAATTTAGGAGTTTAATGGAAACAATTACAAGTCTTCCATGTTATTTTTCAAACTAAATTTAAAAAGATGGTATAAATTGATACAATTATAATTTAAATAAAGATAACTTCAAATATAAATTGATAATTTGTTTTTAAAATGAAATGAAAGAATCATAGTGTAGATAATAGATAATTGTAAAAGTTGAAAATATAGAAACCAGAATAATATAATATTAGCAAAGGAATTAACATGGGAAGGCATAATGTGGGGATGGTCCATAATTGTTGTTTCATCATCACAAGTACATGTAATAATTCAAACTTTACAAAAGCCTTTGCTTCAAAAAAGCTCTTGCTTCTTCCTCTTCCTTTTGTTTTATTTATTTATTTCCTTTCTTTTTCCTTTTTCTTTTCTGCCAAGCCCACGTGTAAGCATGCAGAAAAAGCTTTCTTATTATTTATTTATTTTTTTTGACAGAGTGAAATGTATATTTACTGAGTTTTTCTTCAATTCTTTCATGTAGAGAAAAGTTACTGATAAGTCGTTTTTATCACTTTTCTCTTTATTAAAAAACTACTAAAGACTTTTTTTATTTTATTATTATTATTATTATTATGGTTTTTATTGTATCTTTTCTGCAATCATTGAAGTCCATGGTTTATTTGTCCCTCATATATGTATATTTCATGTTTGTCACCTCATTTTTGTACACAATTGGTTAAAGAGACATTAATAAGACTCCAAATTAGATAAGGCAATTAGTAATACCTAAGCATGATTGAAATGGCTAAAGCATGTATTAGCATCTTTTTTGGAAAAAAAAATATTAATTTTTATCTGTATCAATTTTACTTCAAACTTTTAATTTCATATTGCATCTCAAACTTAAAAGGTATTGGAAATTTTACCTTCTAATAAGTTTTTTTATGAAAAACCGTTAAAAAAAATTTATGTGTGCTTAAAGGAATTATAAAATAGGGCAATTGTTTTAAATAACAAAATTGTTGAACATATTTTCAAATATAGTAAAATGTCAATATATTAGTGCTAGACAAAAAGAAAGACAACATGAACTAAATTTTATTGAAATATGTAACTCTGGGCAAAATACTATTCAATGTTTAATTCATACATTGATCAAATCATTTAAACTAATATATAGATTATTGTCACTATAGTTTTGTTTAAATTAGTGGGTGAATAATCAAAAAAAAAAAAAAAAATTTGTAACACTTATCAAAGTCTATGACTCAATTTTATGAAAAAAGATTAGAATACCATTTTCATCTTTTTGAAATTTGTTCAATTTGAGTTTATGTACTTTCATTTTGAAACCTATTCACACATTGTATTTCTTTGAAGGAAAATTATTATTATTTGTAAAAATTAAATTTGAATGACTAAATTTAAGATTTATTGAAAGTTTAAGGACTAAAATGAAACAAACTTCAAAATATGGTAACCAAGATATTATTATAACAAACTAAAAATTGACAATAAAAATGGATACAACCTGATATGAAATCTAAAAATTTCCCAACTTTTTATAAGTTGAGAAGAACTCTCATACATTTTCAAATTTCTAATACAATATTTCTCAAAACAAACTCCCTCTCCAATCTCAACATTTGTGTAATGTGCATTATTCTCTCTCTATGACTTTGAGGGGCAAAAGTAGAAAAAAGTGTATTAAATTCTGCAACAACTCCACTAAATTTTAACAAACCCTAAAAAGGAGGAATCTATTTTGTGTGTATGGGACAACAAAGAAAGAGAGAAATATGGTGTGGTTTTTGTTTTTAAAAGTTAGAAGCATGCATCTATCTTTTTGCATCAGCTCCCAAAAAGCTGAAAAATATGCCTAAATTTTTTATAAAGTTCCTTTGCTATTTTCTGAAACCCTAACCCTCCTTTTTCCACACACAAACAAAAACTTTACATTTTACTCATTCTCATTCATTAGATTCCCTTCCTCTTCTCTCTATTATCTCAATTTCTCTTAACTACAATTCTTTTTACTTTGAGAAACTATTTCAAAGTCAACCCATAGTTACTTCTATAGAAACTTTCCCTACTTTTTAGATTATGAAAATTACCACATGCTCCAAAAAGTGAGTTCTAACTAGGGTTAGTAATTTGACGCTAGAGTTGAGAATTCCACTTTAAAAAAGATGAAAAATCTAGCTTTATAATCTTTATAGAATATATAGATTACTTTTCTCATAGCCAATTGGTTTTGAGATGGAGAAGTAAAGGTTTATTCAATTTGGTATCAAAGCCTATGAAGCCCAAACAGGTATTCGATTGGAAAAAAAATTACGGTTCGATCTAATTAAGGGTAATAATTTCAAAGAGGCATCATCTTGAAGAGACCTTACAGTCTTTATATAGTACATGGATTACTCCTCTTATTGTCAATTGGTTTTTGGTAAAAATAATTGTAAGGTGGGTTCACAGATTCGAGACTAGGTAGGAATAACCTCTTTGCCTCACCACTTCCATTCTTGACCTCGAACACAGAATGGATCCCTAGTTTGGATCAAAAGATACTTGTGGATAATTAATTAGGTTTTTCATCCCAAATGTTAAATTAATTACTATTAGTTTCAATTTTTTATTTGTGGGAGATGAAACCTCAAACCTCAAGATAAGTAGTATAAGTTCATGTTAGTTGACCTATGCTCATGTTACGATCTACTCTCAAGAGTCTAGATTGATAACTTATAGTATACTAAATATTTTATTCATGGCACATAAACGGTTTTTAATAAAGGCGACGTTAAAATTTCTGTTATTTGGTTAATCTTTGACCTCATTAGATGTCACCCTCTTTATCCACAAATTTTATCTTTCTTTTATTTTTTTCCCTTTTCTACTCAAACCTCAACATGAAGTTCTATCTAATATGATATAACGTCATGAAATTTAAATGGATATTTGATTTTAAAATGAAAGTTGGGATCCAATCTAAGAATGGTAAATCCAAAGAGGTATCATCTTTAGGGAACTTATTGAGGACCTTACATTTCAAAAAATCAAAGAAACTCATTATGTTAATAAGATAGATAGGACTACTTTTATTGTCAATTAATTTTGAGATGAGACTTCATATTTTCTAATAGTTTTTTCTCGTTCTTTACCCTGTCCAAAAAGTATATATCTACGCACCACAAAAAACACCTATTATTTTATTTTGTTTATTTATTTTACAAAGAAGGCATCAAAATAACAGATGGAGAGGGAGACAAGGATACAAAGATAAAGGAAAAATAGATTTTGTTTTGAATTTCTCATTCAACAAATAAATTTTTTTTTATTTTCTTATTACATTACCGGTTCAACTATGTTGTTTATGGATCAAATAATTTTGTTTTAAAAAACCAAAAAAACAAAGAGGGTAATAAATAGGACTGTTTTGAAAATGAACCAAAATATTTATAAATATAGCAAAATTTAACTATCTATCTATGATAGACCACGATTAAACTACTATTTGTGTCTATCTGTGTCATCATAGACACAGATAGTAGTCTATCACCATTGCGATCTATCACAAATAAACTGTGATATTTTACTATGGTTTGTAAATATTTTCAACAGATTTATGATTTAAAATAATTTTTCTAATATATCTTGTTTTTTAAAAAAAAAAAAAAAATTCATATCGTTTCTTTCATATTTTCTCTTTTGATAAACAATATCACTCGATACTTATCTATTTTCTTTCTTTATATATTATTGAAAGAAACAATAACATCCTTAATTGTTTCTTGCTATCTAAAATCTAAAATTTAAAATGTTAAAATGTTATGTGAAAAATAGTTTTTAGATTTAAGTATAGAAAATTATTGTTAATGGAAAAAATATCAAATTATTTACAAATATAGAAAAATTTCAGTGATAGACTGCAATAAACTTTTATCACTTTATCAATCACCGAGCGATAGAAATCTATCGCAGCCTAACGTTGATCAGTGATAGAATGTCTATTGTAGTCTATCGCTAGAATTTTTCTATATTTGTAAATAGTTTGATTTATTTTGCTATATTTGAAAACAACTCTTTAAATATCCAAAAGATTATATTATATTTATTTTTGGATTTTTATTATGCATTTTATAAGTCAATAATGATAATAAAATACATTTATTTTGTTTTAAAAAGAATATAGAAACCATACACAAAGTGATAGCAATGAAAATATGTTATCTTGCTCCACTTAGTTCAAGGTTGTTCTTATATTTTACATGTTTATTTGATTGTTTTATAGGTTTTGAGCACCTAAAAGGTGGATGAGGGATTGTTTTATAGGTTTTGAGCACCTAAAAGGTGGGATGAGACATTGGCGACGAAATAAAGCTAAAACGGGCTAAAAGGAAGCTTAATTGTATCAATCGAAAAAGAGAAGACTAAATTTACCATACTGCCCCTGTAAACAGTGTTGCGACGCTGTTCACAAAATGGAAGAAATCTACGCAAAGATTTTTTGCATGCGATTTTGTGACAGCGCCACGATGCTCCAACCAGTATATAAATAGAAATTATCGTTTTTGGGTCATATTATTCGAACACTAGCCTATTGAAACTCGAATTCTCTGAATTTTCTACATCCTCTTGGTTTGTTTATGCATCGAAACTCTTCCCTATTAATCGGTATGTCAATTATGGGCTAAGGTAATTTCTAGTATGGGTTTCTAGGATTTTTCCCTATTCCATGTAATTGGTAGATTTCGAACCGAAGTTTATTGTATTTGTTAATTCAATTCCGAGTTTTATTGTATTACGATCATTTGTTGGATACTTGGGAATATTATGATCATTGCTTTAGATTAATATGCAATTTGTGACACTTTGTTGTATGTTGATCGATAGAAAGTGATAGGTTAGGTTAGCTTGCGAATCTAATACGATAAACATTGTTCTAATCAACCTAGGATTGAGTGTAAAGAATATTTAACCATGGTCTTTCCAGTTGAATACTCTGCCTAATGCTTCCATAGAACTTAAATGCAATTAGGACAAACTTGAATTCGAATGTCTTTCATCAATCCAATCTATGCTAATTAGTAGTTTAGGACAATTTAATTAGCCTTTCTGATTAAATTATATTGGTTAGGTGTAAGCAGCCATCTAATTTTGGTAATGAGAATTCGATGACCAAATATCTTGAAAAGGGAAATTCTGTTACAACCCAAGCTAGGTTCTTCTAATGTATTATTTTCAATCTTCTATTTGTGCTTGTTATTTTATGCAATTAAATTTCTTTGCAGCAAACCAACTTCAAAACTCCCATTTCGTTACCTAGGACTATTAGCTATTCATTGGAGAAATTCATTCACTCTCTTGTGTTCAACCTAGTCTTACCTCTACTTCATCACTTATAGAATTGGAGGACGAATTCCATCCACCACAAAGTAATTTGGATTTTGTTGTTTCCAAAATGTCTACACACATTTGGAAACATTTCTAGAAAAGAAAGAAAAAGAAACCAAAAAAAAAAAAAAAAGTTATATCAAATAAAGAATGTCATTACCGAATGAATTCACGATTTTGATAGTCAACACGAATAAAACACCTTTTACTCGTTTACATAAATAGTCAATTATAAGGATCCATCTTTTGAGTTCGAATATCTTGGACACAATCTTTTTGAAACTCAATCAACCCTGTGTCAATTTTTTTTATGTAGGCTTTACAAAGTTCGAAAGTTTCAAACTTTAGGGTTTTGTGTTTTTTCTTGCTTTCCACATTCATATTGGGTCCATAAGGAATCAGAAAAGACAGAGAAGAAGGGGAAAATAAAGTTATGGTGGATAATTGAAAGCAAAAAGTAAAGATTTAATTGAGAGATCATATAGTGTAAAGTCATGACATGCAATGCAAGTTCTAAAAGAATCGGCGCCGAATTCAAGTTGGCCAATTTGAATAGAAAAGTTTATATGAACCACATTTCGTTTTCTTTTGCCTAATTCCTTTCCCATATAGTACAAGCTTTTCTTTTTGCAAATTCTCATTCAAACTTTTGACCATGGGGTTTGTCTCTACTTGCATCCTTTCATATTATTCTATCCAACGATGCCAAAATTTTAGCGCAAAAAAAATAGATCTGACTTTTACGTTGATAATAATCGTAAATCTGTAATTCAGAGAAGAACAGGACCTATAAAATAGGAAGATTTGCACACTAGTGTCATGTAATTAAGAGCAAGTTGGAGGGTTTGAGTGTCATAATGTATTTACCTCTCCGTAGAGCTATCGTGATGTATTTATAGATGTAGTTGATCACCTAAGTTCTTCCCAATAGAGTTTCAGAGTTGCTTTAGGATTATCTTTAACTCATGAGGCTAAATCTTGTTACCTCCTTAGCTTTGTCATTTCTGTTCTTTCTTGATGCCAATTATCCTCTTAGATCTAAAATTCAACCATAACATTTTTTTTAAAAGCAAAATGTTAGAGCATAGAGGGACCAGTAGGTGTAACAGGATATTTCAACGGAGCTGACACATCAATAACACCCTTATCATATCCCGAGCTCAAAATAGTTTATGTTATGGGTGAATTTTATATTTTCACGCATAACATAAACCATGTTTCTTAGCTACATAGTAATTACTTTAGGTTAAATGATCAAAATTACATCTAAATTATGAGGCAGGTTTCAATTATACTCCTCAATTTTGAGAAGTCTCATTTTAACCTATTAAGTTCAAAATTTTCTTTTTCAAAATAACTCTCAAAGTTGACAACTTTTGTCACTAAAATTATGGATGAAAAAGTATATGTATGCTTATTTGTTACCTGAGTGAACAAATCTAAACACATACGGAGGTTCATTTAGGAGTTAGGGCTAGTGAAAAATTACAAATGAAATAACAAAAAATTGGAGGCGTAGAGTTGAAAAGTGAGAGATGACAATATGCATGGTTGACACGGATAGGTCATGCGCCTTTATTTATTTTTTTTTTATAGGTGTTTAGATTTGTCCATATAAGTAAATACAAAAGCTTCAGTTTATGGATTTCAATAGAAAAAATCTATGAGATTGTTCTAAAATAATTGAAACCAACCGTATAGTTTAGAAATACTTTAACCTTTTACAAATCATTAGCTTGCGAACTTATAAAAAACTTAATGCGAATTCTCTTCAAAGACTAGTCATCTGCTTTTGCAAAGATATTATTCCAAATATTCTTTCTTTTGTGTAATTAAGAAATTAGTATACCTTTTACACCCATACTCGAAAAATAGTTTTTTATTATACATTTATCGTATTCATACATGAATAAATGCACTCATTTGATATGTAATCACCTAAATACAAATAGTTTTATCTCGTTGGAACATGTTGCACCTCCATCGTCTTAATATCTCTCATCATACATCTAAACTCAAATAGTGGTGCCTAAAATATTGAAAAGCATCAACGAACATCTACACTCGAATAGTCACCTTTTTTTATACATGAATAGATGCACCAATTCAAAATGTGTAACCACTTGCACCTGGATGCTCGTGTCCCGTTGGCCTAAATTGTACCTATATTGTCCTAACACCTCCCCCATTATCCATTCACCAATTCAAAATATGTAACCACTTGCACCTGGATGCTCGTGTCCCGTTGGCCTAAATTGTACCTATATTGTCCTAACACCTCCCCCATTGATATTTAACGAAGTGTTGTGTATCAAAAATTAAAGGGCAAAATAAACAATTGCTAAAAATATAGGAGCAAAAGAAGAAAAACAAAATTAGTTTTTCGCTATGACCCATTTATATATACTAATCAAGAAATATGTGCAATGTATGTGAAATCTTGTAGTTTTTTTTTTTTCTTTTAATAGTGGGTCTTTAATTAACACATGTAATAAATAAATATTATAAAGTTTTGTTTTAGTTACCATGAATTTTAAAAAGTTAGATAACATAATAATTTCTATTTTCATGTTATCTTCTTATAAGGAAGGCAACACGAGAAATTCTCAAGTGATCACCCAACTTAGTACTACTTTCGCTCAAACACACTTAATTGTAGAGTTCTGATGGGATCCAGTGCATTAATTCTTGTATGATTTTACTCATTTTTTTATGCTATCATATCATCATTTTTTTTTTTTTTTTTAGGAAAAATGTTCTTGTTGTAATAAATTAATATGATAATACAACAATTTTTATTTTAATATTTTCACATATTTATTGTTAAAGTCACTCTCATACACAAAAGGATGCAATTGTTTCACCATATAGCCCCTCCCATTAGATTATATTCTCTAATTTTTTTTGGGTACTTTTCTCCAAATTTAGATGACATAAAATCATTTAACTAAAGAATTTAAACAAAAATATTATTTGTTTTTTCGTTTATATATGCATCTCATATATCCAATGAAAAAGTCGATGCACCAATTTAATGTATAGCCACTTCCACTCAACAGATGCATCCACGACATTTATTTAATCTATTGGGCTCGAAAAAATATTATGAAAAAAAATCACACTCAATCTCAAAGAGTCACTGTAACGACCCGACTAATACATTCTAAATGGACCATTACTCAATGCATGCAAATTTTCAAGAAAGACACTGTACGGGTAGTAAGAAAGATATAATGCTTTCCATGGAAATTTCTGTTTATTTAAAACTCAAGAAAACAATGCGTAACATATAAAAGAGAATTTTGGTTCGGGGTACCCCTATCAAAAATCAATAAAATTTCATGAACAGGAATCCACATGCAAAATAAAAGACAAACTTCAAAACAAAATTTAACAATTTAACAAAACTCATTAAAACATGCAGTTCTAAGCGGAAGCTACTGCGGGTCCCTTGAAGCCATCAAGGATTCCTCTTGTCATTCGCCAGCACGTTCTTTCCCTTACCTGAAAAAAAATATAAGATGAAATGATGAGCAATTGTATTACTCAGTAAGTGACCCCACTACCGGAGCCGGGCTAGGCACCTAAGTCCTTTAAGTGCATCAACCATAAGACATGCATATCTAACATACTTTTATAGGGAACTGGTTATACTCGCCCTACAGTTGGTTTTGGATGTCCACAAACCTCTAGAGCCCCTGAAGGAACTCTTACCTCTGGTGATCCCGAAGGAACACAAACCTCTAGTGTACTCGAAAGAGCACAACCTTTGGTGAACCCCAAGGAACACAAACCTTTAGTGAACCCGAAGGAACACATCCTCTAGTGACCCCGAAGGACCACAACCTCTGGTGAACCCGAAGGAACACATCCTCTAGTGACCCCGAAGGACCACAACCTCTAGTGAACATCCAACCGACGTAGGGGAGTTACCACTACCCATCTTACATGCTCAAACAAATTCGTACTTCTTTCATTCCATAAATTCATACATTAACGGTACTGTTCATAAACACTTCATAGTACAAACATATGCATTATCATTCACATAAATCCTTTAGACATGGGACTTTCATACAAACATGCTATATCACATGGGGCTTAGATATTCTACTACATCATGACAACTAACATATGGCGAGAAGGCGGTTCAAGTAGTAAGACCACTTACATTGAGACTAGGTGCAAATAGCTAACCAAGTAGCCAATTGTCACAAAATGCTTGAGTTAAAACCCCAAAGTGTAACTAAGCCACAATCTTCTTCCATACTTCAAACAATGAGTCCAACCAAAATGGACCCTTAAACCCGCTTGGACAGCTTGTTTCTGATTCCAAAATCAATGAAAGCCTGAATCTAAAATCCAACCTCAATGAGTGACAATAATTAAAACCAATTCACGAAATTACGAGAAAATCAACAATACTTACCCAAACAGTCCTGACCTAACCAAGTCTTGAAATCCTAGCGTAACTCACGAAAAGGGATAATGCCAGAGAGAGCAGCTGGGCAACAACTTGCAAACCCATTGTGATCCAAGATTGGCTTAAGTATATATATATATATATACTTCTTTAAATTCTCTTTCCTTTTCCTTTTCCAGAACCCTAAATATATATATTTAAATTTCCATTTTCCTTTGCCTTTTCCTTTTCCTTTTCCCAAAACAAAACACAACTTATTTAATATAATAATCCTCAACCCATCAAATCAAATCTTTTCCAACCACCACTTAATAATTTATTTAACCAAAATATCTTCTAACAAATCAATTCCCCAACTTAAATTCAATTCTAACTTAGCCACATATTTTCTTAAATTAATCAAGTTCTTAAATCTCACCCAATTTCTAATTTAAATCCAACTTTTAAATCTCTCCCAAATAAATTCAATTTTCCACTAATTGAATCAAATCCAAATCTTTTTATCACGGTTACTTTAAATTGAATTATTTTCTCAACATAATCCAATTAAAACTTCAAAATTCAAACAACATAAATTTTTTTAAAAAAATAAATTATTTAAAAATTTGGAATGCCACAGTCACATCCCGTCAATACCAATTGCACATTTTCAATCTAAAACTTCAAATTTGAAGTGTAATAAATTTATTTTGTAATGAAAAAGTGGCCTAAAGTCACATCCAATAGAGAAAAATGGTAATATAAAAATTTACTAATAATGTAAGTGAAAAAGGATAGGTAAAGATCCATCTCTCATAAAGTTTTATATAATAGATTATAGATACAAGAACAATAATTCTTTTTTAGAAAAAAGAAAAACCCCATATTTTGTACATCACTTTTGCACACAATCCAAACAAAACCCCACATTCTTCTATGGCGATGGGTTTTTTCTTTGTCTAATATGATACTTTGTTTCACGCCATTCACTAAATTAGAGGTGGACTCCCGGTGATCAACGCAGATCCTTGGCTACCATTTCGGAAGATGCCATAGCCTTGGTTGCATTATGGTCCAACTAAGTCAACTCTTTTTTATTAATAATAATAAAAAAAATTATTATAAATAGAAAAAACAGCAAACTATTTACAAATATAAAAAAATTTTACTGTCCATCAGTGATAAATTGCAATTGAATTCTATCCTGAGCGATAAAAATCTATCACGTTCTATCGTTTAGTGATGGAAGTTTATTGCAGTCTATCAATAGAGAAATTTTTCTATATTTATAAATATTTTTTTGCTCATTTTGCTATATTTGAAAACACTAGTAATAATAATAATTAAAAATTAAAAAAATATTAAAAATATTATGATGTTGTCAATATAGTTCTTAATTGGCATGTCTTAGTCCCTATCTTATTTTGGTTGCATGATCAGCGTATGTCTTTCAATAAAATATCTTTTTTATTTAAAAAATAAATAAATAAAAATAAACTAAAACAACCAAAAATTTAAATATTACAATAATGTGGTTGTTTAATTATCATTCACATGCTATCCCTAACAAAAATTCATTGTCCCTACGTTTCCCATAACAATAGGTTGTATATCTACTTTTTCTCTCATTTCACATTCTTTTAAAAACATTTCAATTTTTTCCCTCATTTCACATCAAATTAGAGGTGAAGATATAGAAAGAGCAATAAATAAAATCTACTCAAATTTAGTGTATATAATGATGTGAAATGAGGGGAAAAATTGAAATGATTTTTAAAAATGTGAAATAGGGAAAAAGTAGATATACCACCTATTGTCATAGAAAATGTAGGGACAATGAATTTTTGTGAAGTAAAAGTTCTGAAAATCATCCTTTCCATACTATCAAAACAAAAATTTCTTAAACTTCTAGAAAGACATGGGGCCAATTAGCATATGATCCAGAAAGATCACATTTAAAGTTCATTAAAAGTGTAAGTCATATTTTCCAAAACCCTAAAATTTTATGGAAACACATTTCTTTTAACAACCAAAGCAAACCTCAATAAATGATAGAATACATTGAAAAGATAATATATTGATAGTTGAACAATTCTACCAACTAATATTATTGGCGACTATGGTGCCTAAACAATTGTTGCCGACTTCTCCTTCCACTCTATTTTCACCACCTCCCGTTGAGTCAAATTCCTCTAGCCAGTACTCTGTCAAAGTCACCATTGCAACAATTACCTCCTCTGAACCCATCAAATTCTGCAACTACCACCTCGTCTTATCTTTCAGCTTCTCCGTCACATCGAAATTTCCATCTAATTCAATTTATGAAAACAAATAAAATCATTAATGAAATTTAAACTATTTTAAAAAGTGTCACTAAACCAATATAAAATATTTGAGAGTGTGTTTGTCTTAATAAGTGTCATCTAATTTCATGACTAACTTGCTTCTTTTACAACACATATGAGCTCCACGACTATAACTCATTCGACTTTACAACTTATTAAACTCAACAACTTCAAACGCCTCTGGAATAATAACCAGAACATACTCTTATGAGAGTTTTAATTTTTTTTATTCATTTTTCTGAAAGTGTTTTTCAAGTTTGTGTGAATAAAGGAGGTTCATTTTTCTCGCATGAATAGTTTGGATCGGACATCATCTAATATTTCATATAATTGTCTTACTATTGGAACACTTCAAACAATTTTAAAAAGTGTCAATAACCCTTTGAAATCTTTGAATATCCTGAAACTCACTTTTGTGAGAATCTTCCAAATTTTATCCATTTTTCAAAAGTGTTTTTCCAAACGTGTGGATAAAGATGTCCGTTTTTCTTGCATGAATAATTTGAATTCAACATCATCTAATATTTCATATAACTTACAATAGAAACTATCTTACTATTGAAACAAGAATATAAAAGTCAAACAAAATCGGTGTAAATAATTACTCATCCGTAAATAGCTCAATGGTAATTGACATGATCTCTCATTTTAGAGGTGAGACGTTCGATCCCCCATCCTCACAATTATCGTTGATGAATTTCGGAGTGAAATCAACGATCAAAACGCACATGCAAACAGAAGAAAATAAAGAGAAGGAGTAGAGAAAGAGAACACGAAGATTATAGTGGTTCGACTAAAGTCTACATACACGGTTGAATCAGGCGAGAGAGAAGCTTCATTAATGGTGGTTTTCGAATTACTGAGAGTGAAGGTAGCAATGGAAGAAGATTTATAAAGAAAATGATTCCCCTCCCTAAATGAAAATGCAATCAGCATATGTCAACAAACTGAAGCTTCACCACCTGATTCAAATCAATTAAAGAAGGAAGATTAGCCATTACCTAACTTTAGCAAGTCACATGGATACTCAAACTTGTCACTTGCCAAAGCATTTGTCATAACATCTGTTGGATTATGCATTGCACTGATTTTGTGTAAAGTAAGTTCTCCCTTCTGAATTATTTCTCGAACATAATGGAACTTAACATCTATATGTTTAGTTCGATCATGATAAGTTGGATTGTTAGAAAGTGTAAGAGCACTTTGACTGTCACAAAAAGCTTCAGCAGAACAAGGTGTAAACCACATTTCAGAAATTAAACCTTTCAACCATACAGACTTGTAATTTTTTAAAAAAATATTTAATTATCTTGAATTATTTGGTTAACTGTTTGAATTTTAAGGCTTGATTAGATTATTTTGAGAAAATAATCCAATTTAAAGTAATTGTGAAATTTATATATATATATATATATATATATAGGACTTTGGAAAAGGAAAGGTAAAGAGAATTTAAATAAGTATATATATATAATTAAGCCAATCTTGGATTTCGGTGGGTTTTGGTCCCTCCATTTGCAAGCCGCCGCCTGGCCGCACTCTCTCTATTCAGCTTTATCGGCATCATTCATTCTTCATGGATTACGCCAAGATTTCAAGATTTTGTTAGGTCAGGACTGTTTTGGTAAATATGGTTAATTTTCTTGTAATTTCGTGATTATCCTTTGGTGTTGATTTTAATTGTTGTTACCCATTGGGTTTGGGTTTTAGATTCAAGCTTCAAGCTGTCCAAGCGGGTTAAAGGATTCATTATGATTGGAACCATTGTTTGAAGTATAGAAGAAGATTACGACTTAGTTGCACTTTGGGTAAGATTATTTGGTTTAATTGTTGAGTAAATTGTATTTGAAATCAAGCCTAAAGACTTAATTTAAGTTTGGATTTATGTTCTAGGATTTTAATTCAAGGGTTGCTTGGTTAGCTGCATGGACCTAATATTAAGGTAAGTAATTTTACTACTGGAACCGTCTACCCGCCAGGCAGTTTAGTTATTAAAACGTTGTTGGCCTCTTTGGGTCATCTATGAGATATTTTGTTTGCAAGTAATTCTTATGACTGCGAAGATATGAGCATGATGATGTTTGTATGAGAGTCATTATGAATCTATGTTGTGGGATTTTTATGTATTTTACCAGTTATGCATGTTAGTGATAGTTACCCTCCTACATTGGTTGTGTGTCCACCAGAGGATGTATGTTCCTTCGGGATCATTAGAGGTTTGTGTTCTTTCAGGATCACCAGAGGTCTTTGTGTTCCTTTGGGATCACTATAGGTTTGTGTTCCTTCGAGATACACCGGAGGTAAGTGTCTCCTACAGGATTCACTAGAGGCTTGTGGACACCATTTGTCAATGATAGGGCGGGTCTAACCAATCAAGTGTGAAAAGTAGAATTATGCATGTCCCACTAGTATGATGCACTTATTTCCAATAAGTGTTTAGCCTGACCTCGGTAGTGGAATTACTTACTGAGTATTTTGTACTCATTCTTTTCCTAATTTGTTTTTTCAGGTAAAGGAAAGGACATCTCGGCAAATAATGGAAGAAAACTTTGATGGTGCCATCGGGACTAGACTAATGCTTCCACACGAATCTTCATGTTTTCCTTTTGTGACCCTAGTTCAAGTCCTAGGAAGTCGAGTCATTACATAGACTCTTTAACAGCATCAGATAAAGCTATGTATTCAGCTTCTGTGGAAGAGAGAGCCACAACAGATTGAAAACGTGATTTCCAGCTAATAACATTGCCAAACAATGTGAACACATAGCCAGTCAAAGAACGTCTTTTATCCAAATCAGTCGCATAATCAGAATCCGCATAACCAAGAAGACATTCGTCAACATTAATTGACTTATCGTACTGTAAACCTTTTAAAACAAATCCTTTAACATACCTAAGAACCCATGTTGCTGCCTCCCAATGAGGTTTTCCAAGATTACTCATAAATCTGGAAATAGTACTCATGGAATTACCTAAATCATGACGACAAGATATCATAGCATACATGGAACTGCCCATAAGATTAGCATAAGGGATGGATTTCATATCATTTACCTCTTCAACACTTGAAGGACACTGTTAAGCTGATATTTTGAAATGCAAAGCAATAAGAGTTTTAACAACCTTGCTATAATTTGAAATGCAAAGCAATAGGAGTTTTAACAACCTTGCTATTTTCCATGTGAAAATGATTCACAATTCTATTCAAATAATCAGGCTGAGATATATGCAAAGTATGAGAAATTCTATCTCTTTTCAATTTCATTTCCAAAATCTTTTTTGCATTACCCAAATCCTTGATTTCAAATCTATTTTTTAATTGATACTTCAGAATATTGATTTCATCCATGTTGTTGGATGCAATCCACATAAAGTAGTAACAAAATAAAGGTATCAGCATCAATAACCTTTTTGTAAACACAAGAGTCATAAGAGTTTTTAATAAAACCAATTGATGATATAAAAGTATCAAAATATATATTCCACTGTTTTGAAGACTGTTTAAACCCGTATATAGATTTCGACAAATGACAAACCATGTCCTCTTTATCCTCAACTTCATAACCCGGGGGCTATTTCATATAAATGTTTTCATCCAAAGTTCCATACAAGAAAGCCGTTGTGACATCCATTTGCTCAAGTTCTAAATTCCATTGAGTAACCATGGATAATAAGACTCTAATGGACATGTGGTGAACAACAGGCGAGGACACTTCATTATAACCAATGCCCTCATCTTGTGTGAAACCTTTGGCAACCAATCTTGCCTTATAACGAAGCTTATCAAAGCCCTTTATTCCCGGTTTAATCTTAAAAATCCATTTTGAACTAACAATCTTTTGGTTAAGGGGTCTGTCAACAAGTTCTAAGTAGAGTTTTTATTTAAAGACTCTAATTCTTGTTTCATAACTTCAATCCAGTGATCTAAATCATTTGAATTAATGGCTTCTTTGTAAGATTTGGGTTCTCCATTTTGGTGTTCATCAAAATAATTTAAAGCAAAGGTAACAAAAACAGTTTCTTCATATCAAATAGGAGCTCTAATGACTCATCTTTGTCTATCTCTCGTGAGTATGAATCTAATTGAGAGGGCTGATTTTGTGAACTTATGGGCAAACTATCACCCTCTGGAAGTGGATTATTTTTAACCGTTTGTTGAATATCTTGAGGATTAGAATGTATTTCAAAACATTCATCAGAAGTTTCAATTGAAAGAGAGGTGTTGTTTTCAAGCTCTTTTTAGTCTAAAGTTCAATTTCAAAACTTGTAGTTTCAGGTTGTTTATTAGCTTGATTATGTTCACTCCCAAGGAATCAATTCTTCATTGAAGGTGACATCTCGACTAAGAAAACATTTTTGATCCTGAGGTTCTATAAGACCATAACTGATAGCCTTTAGTACCATGAGGGTATCCTAAAAGGCTACAACTTTTTGCACTAGGTTCTAATTTACCTTGCTTAATATGGGTAAAAGCAGCACATCCAAAAATTTTCAATGGTCAAGTTTGGGAGGTTTGGATGTCCAAAGTTCTTGAGGAGTTTTATGATTCAAGGAAGTTGAAGGACTTCTATTAATGATATAATACAACTTTGCTAACAGCCACTCCCCAAAAAACTTTTGGAAGGTTAGCATTTGATAACATACATCTAACCTTCTGAAGAATAGTTCTATTGAACCTTTCTATAAGCCCATTTTGTTGAAGGGTTCCAGGAACAGTATAATGTCTATCTATACCATGCTTCTTGCAAAAATCAATGAATTTGTGACTCAAATATTCTAACCCATTGTCTGTTTTAATCTTCTTCTCAGATTGATTTTCAATGTAATTCTTCCGGTCAACAAATTTACCAAAAACTTCTTCGTTACTTTTTAACATATATACCCACAATTTTTTGGAATAGTCATCCACAAAGTAAGAAAATACTTAACACCGCCATGAGTTTTAACCCTCGATGGACTCTAATGTGAGCCTTTTTGGTGTCGCTCCCAAAAGACACAATCAAATAATATTTATAATTATACCAATCTTTTCAATTGGTACTACTAAAGCGTAGTATTAGCGGCAAGACCGAGTCAATCCGCAGGGAAGCACGAAGATTAATTTCTTAAAGCTAACTATTTAGTTAAAGTGAAAGACCGAGTCAATCCACAGGAAAGCAGAAGATTAATTTCTCAAAGCTAACTATTTAGTTAAAGCGATAAATGGAGGGGGGGGGAGGGGGGTTGTGTGGTTTGAGATTTGAATATGCATGAAAATAAACATTCTAGCTTAGAGGAACGAAACCACCCAAAGTAATTTTGCTCATTGAATTATCAAAACATGGTTTTAACTTCTTACCTATACCTAGTTCAATTGATTAGAAAGGCTAACCAATGGTCTAAAGTATCAAATTAGCCAATTTGATTAGATGAAAAGTATCCTAACCAATTTAACTAACCGCATTATGCTTTAAGAATTATGCTAGGATAAATTTTTAATTGGAAAGACTTAATTAGAAATTTAATTCGGTTTCTCCTAGATTGATAGAACAATGTGCTTCATTGTCGACCACAAATCACAAACCTATCTAACCTTTTGCTTCTTAGAGATTAACCTATAATTATATGTCATATATTATTGAATTGCACAATCAAACATTGGTTTGTCAATCAATAGCAAGAAAATGTCATTCATAATCAATAAATTAAGAATAAAATCCATACAGAAGAAATCTCAATATATTATCAAAATTCTCCAAAAAATACAATGGGTTTTTCCAAAATCCTCTAACCTAAAAAACTATAGATCTTACCTTCCCATGGTGGTGGAAAAGATAGATCTCAGCATCGTGTTTGCTTGATTACAGGAAGAAGATGAAAGAAAAACCAATAAACTAATGTTTTAGATGGATAGTGGGTGGAAAAGCAAAGAAAACGAGTGGTCATTTGCCCAAAACGACCACTCGGATAAAAAAATATGACCTAATTACTGGAGTGCAATTTTTGTATCTGTGTGAAGCACCACAGCGCTACTTGACAGCACCAGTGTTGTCAAAATCAGTTGTATGTTGTTTTTAGCGTCGGGACGAGGTCTTTAAGGGCGTTTTGGTTCTTATAGCTTCCATTTGACCTAATTGCTTCATTGGAACTCCAAATTGGTCCATTTTAGCTCTGTTTTTTTCCTATGGCTCAATTCTACCTTTTATGATCTCGATACCTATAAAATAACATTTTTAACACATTAAATAGTCCAACGATCTCGAGTTAAGCTGAGGAAAATAGCACATTTGAGGTACTATCAAACCCCAAAGATGATGTAATCTAAAATTACATTAGATCTAAGTGATCCCTTTTGGAAGCTAAGTATTGTCAACCTAGTTGTGTGATGCATATATGATATTTTTAAACAATTTTTCATACTTTTATCCCAAGTATAAACTAAAAATAGGTTTATCGGTGAGTCCAAGGTCGAAGAGACTTACTTTCTGATTTGTAATTCTTAAAGATTGAATGGCTTCATTACAAAAGAAATTTAAAGAAGTAATTTGTATAAAGTAAGGAATATATGCTAATAAATGATGCAACTATGAAATGATTTGTGCACTGCAGTTCGTCAATGAAAGAGTGATATGAATGGGGAAAACATGATTATGAGGTCGTTATCACCTATCCTTAGAATGTACCTTAAAATTTATTTCATGTTCTCAAACTTGTTTGAGTTGCACCTCTCGATTAACAAACCACATAGTTCATATCTCTATGAGGTATGGATGAAACTTTATTGAACTTAAGCTTATTTCTATCTCTAGAAACACTTCTTACTTTGTTTAATGATCTGTAACTTTCTATCTCTAGAAACACTTCTTACTTTGCTTAATGATCCAAAATCACTTACTCTCTCAAGCAGTTGATTATAACTACTTATTTCGATTAGTTAAATGGAAATAAGCCATGAGTTCAAACACATTAAGCAAAAATGAAATAAACTTAAGCTTTGTTCTTTGGAAAGATGATAACTTTGCCCCAACCCTTGATAGATTTGATTTTAGAAAAATGGAAAGGGTTGAAGAAATAAAATTCATGGAAGATGTATGAAAGTAATGAAGATGATAGGATAGTTACAGAAGTACTCAATGCCTTGAAGTACAAAGTAAATAACAAGTTTAGAAATAAAGATAGAAAGCAGAAGCAAGAATCTAGTTGACGATGACAATCTTTTGTTCCTGTCGGCAGTGGACGTGTGTTACATTGCGTGTGGTGGTGGAATGGTTGGTCAACGAGAAGGTTACTCTCTCAAGTGCTATATCTCTGGTTGTCTCTTTGGAAACGGTATGCTTTAGATGGCCAAAGTCCAGAGATTTCAACAACATTCTTTTTGCCTTTAGCTTGGTGTTTTTATAGGGCCTACGTTGTACATGGGATGTTGACGTCTCCTGGTAGGTGGTCGATTGCAATGCTGCAATCGGAAGGTTAGATTGAAGATGTTAGAGATCCCACAGCTTGATGGACGCATAGATTCAGCTCAGGCGTTGGAAAGAAAATTTTTATCAATGAATTTAAGTCAAGATTGTCCCATAATACATTAAAATCATTATTCTAAGAAAAGACTACAATAACTTATATTTCTACAAGTTATCACTAAGTTCAGTAGACTTTCCTAAAACACAATGATCATGAAATGGTAGTTGCAAGGGCCTGTTATTGCCTATCAATCCTTGTTTATACAACCAAGTCCCTTCGGACTAATGTGAGCTAGCCTAGCATGTCATAATTTGGTGTGCTCATCAACAATATCAGATGTAACATAAGACTCTCCAACAACAGTTTTTCCACACAGAACATACAGGCCATTTTTCAAAACTGCTTTAAGCTTGATAGAAGCACCTTTATAAACAAATAAGGTTCCATTTTCTGATTTATAACAATAACAAGCTTTATCCATAATGCCTAAGGAAATCAATTTTTTTTTAAGTCCAGGCACATATCTAACTGATGAGAAGGTTTTAATTTTCCCATCATCCATTTCAAGCTTAATAGACCCAATGCCTTTAATGTTACATTGTTGACTATTGCCCATCATAACTTTTCCACCGTCAAATTCATTCATTTCAGTGAAAAAATGTTTATTAGAACACATGTGATAAGAACATCCTGAATCTAATATCCATTCATCAGTTTCATTAGATTCAGTAATAACAAGTACTTCAGCAGATTCATAGCCTTCTAACACATTAGCCAAAACCTTATATTCTTTTCTAAGAGGTAATTTTCCTTTTCTTCTTAAAATGAGGCAATCAAATTTAGTGTGTCCTTCCTTGCGACAATAGTTACAAGTAATTTTATCTTTCTAATTCGATTTCTGATTGGCTTTGTTGTAAGAATTCTGCTTATTTGGCTTATTGTGCTAACTTTTATTATGCTTATTTTTAACAAACAAGGCTTCTGTATCTTTCTTCTCTATTTTAATATCTAACTCCTTCGATTGAAGTGCATCAAAGACAATATCAAAAGTTAACTTATCACATTCATATCTAATATCTGATTTCACTTCCTTATATTTATCAGGGAATGAATTAAGAAGGATGACAACTTGGTTTTCTCCATCTAATTTCTCACTAGCATTAACAAGATCTAGACAAATCTTACTAAAATCATCAATATTCTCCTCTAGACCCTTAGATGAATCCATTTTAAACCAAATAACCTCTCCTTTAAGTAGATCTTGTTCGTTAATGACTTGGATAAGAACAATTCATCAAGCTTAGTCCATAAATCAGAAACATTATCAATAACACTAACACGTCTCAAAACATTATCCGCCAAATATAGAATGACAGTACTATATGCAATTTCAGCCATCTCAGACTTTTCGGCATCACTCATAGAAGTGGGCAACTTACTTGGATCGTCCAGAGCTTTCGAAACCTTTTGTTGAACCAGAAGAGCCTTCATCTTCTTCTTCCAAAAGAAGAAATCACCTTTTTCGTCGAATCTGTCTAATTCAAACTTGGCAGACATCGAACTCTTGATTAATGGAGAGATATAAAAAAATTGCAAAGGAGAAATGAGAAAAACAACACGAAACTTCGAAAAAAACCCTTCCGAAACACTGCTCTGATACCAATTGATGAATTTCGAAGTGAAATCAATAATCAAAACACACATGCAAATAGAAGAAAATAAAGAGAACAAGTAGAGAAAGAGAACACGAGGATTATAGTGGTTCGACCAAGTTTACATCCATTATTGAATCAGGAGAGAGAGAAGCTTCATTAACGGTGGTTTTTGAATTACTGAGAGTGAAGATTGCAATGGAAGAAGATTTATAAAGAAAACGATTCTCCTTCCCAAATGAAAATGCAATCTGCATTTTGATAACAAAATCATAACAACTTAACAAACAAGCTACCGGTTGGCACGAAACCACAGTAAATAAGTAACCATGGGACAACCATCGTAAGTTGAGTGGGGCCCAAAGTGAGTCACATGATGAAATTAACGGTTGTACTAAAAAAAAACTTAACCTTATTAACACTA
This sequence comes from Citrullus colocynthis, assembly GCA_031780015.1. Classification (NCBI taxonomy): domain Eukaryota; kingdom Viridiplantae; phylum Streptophyta; class Magnoliopsida; order Cucurbitales; family Cucurbitaceae; genus Citrullus; species Citrullus colocynthis. The sequence goes on from QLSR01001493.1 coordinate 1,058,534, forward strand.
AAATTTATAGAAACAGATAAAATCATGAATTAAATTCATTGATTAGCGTAATCCAAATCATAAAAGAAACAAAGGAAAATAACGAAAATTGATCGTCATATTTGCAATTTTGTCAAAAAAAAAAAAAAAAAATTACAAGTACGATTTTTTTTTTCAAATAACTCTTATTCAAATGAAAATCTCTTTTGACTCTCTATACCGTATAAATTTTAATGTACATTTTGTTGTATATATTATTGATATACTACTTTTATGTTATGTTAGTGATATGGGCATTAGGTATTATATAGAGTAAATGAGCATGAAAATATTGATCATTAATTGAACATGAAGTAAAACATAATTGTTGATATACTATTTTTTTTTATTCTATTGATATATCAATGATAAATTTATAGAAATTAATACGCAATCAACCATCGATAAAAATTAAGTTTCAAAATATGTAGAGTAGGAATATTGAACCACCCCTGACTTTGAGATTGATAACACAATCATTATGTTAGTTGAGTTATTCTTATTTAACTAACATAATAACAAATTAGTGATTCATATTTTAGAATAATTCAATATTCTACCACAGTTATTTACCCTACGTACGTAAATCAGTTATTTACAAGGTATAATCTACCTATAATTTATATTTTAAAATATATATATTTTCAATCCCTTGATTTTGAGCCTAGTTTTTATTTAGTTACAAGATTTTAATGTTATAAATTCAATCTTTAAGTTTTGAGTTTGATGTCAATTTAGTTCCTTGATTTCAAAACCTTACAATATTACCTTCCATGCCAATAACTTTTGAGTAATTGTAAAAGACATCTAATGAATTGATAACAATTACAACAAGATTAATAAATCATTGTCGATCATTTGAAAATGGTAAATTCCAAAATTAAACTTTGGTGAAGGAGAACCTTGATGCTATGCTCGTGGTTGAATCAAATCCTTTCAATGTGAATTGTGATCAAGCTGTTGAATTCAGAAGTGGATCTAACTAGAATTAGTTACCATATATATATATATATATATATATTTAAAGATTTTTTAAATAAAAAGATAAGCTTACGATTAGAAAATTGAAAATTGAAACTCTAATAGCATTAATATACTAATACTAATAATAGAATATTTACACTGAATATTCAATGAAAAGAAAGACGTTAGTTTTAAAATCTAACTATGGAAACAGCGATAAACCTCAAATCACTAACCGCAAGGGAAAAATATGAAGATTCATTGTGAAATTTTGAACTCATGCTGACTTCATTTTAGCTAAAAATTGTACCTTTTTTTTTTTTTGTATTATTATTCTTTTAGTTTGACATTCAGTTTGGCGAAAAAGAAATATCAATTAAAAAGGAAATATAAAGATGAAAATCTTAATTCTTAAATGGATAAATAAATTATCAAAAAGTTAAAACTTAAGAATCTATATATAGAATTAAGAAAAATTATTATAAATAGAAAAATATACCAAACTATTTACAAATATAGCAAAATTTTATGATAGATGTATATGAGTCTATTGCAGTCTATCACAGAAAAAAAAAATTCTCTATATTCTTTAATTATTTTCAACCGTTTTTGTATTTTTTGAAACCTCCTTAGAATTAATATACAAATAATAAAAAATTTCTACACTTAAAATCCAATGAAAAGAAAGATATTCAAGTTTAAAATCTATATTGCCGAAATATTTGAGATAGGAGGGTTGTGATTCATAGGATATAATCTATTAAAAAGCGATATATAAGCCTAATTTAGGCTACACCTAACTTTATACTCTTCCTTTACCTAAAAAATAATAATTAATAAATTTTTAGAAAAGAATTAATTATCACATGTCAACTCTTTATTAGGCGGAAACGGTTTGTATGTTACATCCAAATTTCTTTACTCTATCAAATACCACTAGAGAAATAACAACACCTCAAATGACTACTCGCAAGGGCAAAATGGACAATAAGAGTGTAATTCCAAAGTCCCGCTGACGTCACTTTGATCTAAAATCATACGTCTTTTTTTTATTTTTAAAATTTATTTACTATTTTTCAGTTTTACATTTCGGTTTTGGCTATACATTCCAATTTTCCAATAATGAATGACTATCTAAAAGGATTGAGTTGTATCCAAATAAAGCCCAATCCCAAGAGTTGGATCCAAAGTCAATTAAACTCAATTTCATACAAAGTTTATCTTAGGGTTGGTTGCACAAATAGCAATCAAGCTCAAAATAATAAAAAAAATATATATATAGCACAAGGAAAAATATATTAGGGATATAATACAAAATTAGCGTCAAATATCGCTGATGGCAGCTATCAGTGATAGTCGTATTGGTAAATGACTAAAAAGCTCATGTTCAGCCCGTCATTTCATGCTTTTTTCTTCTGACTTTCTCAAATTGAAAACTATCACTAATAGCAACTATCTGTGATACGTATCAGTGGCTATCATTGATAGCTGTTGTCAATGATAAGCTTTCAATTTGAGAAATGTTAATAAAACCTTGAAATAATAACACTTGAAATATTAGCTTTCAATTTGCTATCATTTATTAGTGGCTATTATGGATACACTTACATCAATTGGAATCAAGATTGAAATATTAACACTTAAGGCCATAAGTGGTTATCAATGGTAGACTTTTATAAGTAGTTATCAACTTTGTAAGGAAACTATCAACTTTCAAATATTAACATTTAAAGCTAAAAGTAAAGAAGTCTATTAATGAGAGGTTTATAAGTGACTATCATTAATATCTACCTAAGTCATATTATTGATAGCTCCTATTAGTGACTATCACGGATAGCTTTTAGCAGTGGCTATTAATTAATCATCCAATGGAATCGATTTTTATATCATTGATATCATCGATATATGGACATCACCTAAGTTCTATCTTTGATATCACTTATATCGTGGTTATCGATGATAGTTTCTATCATTGATAATATGCTATTAGAGATAACTTTTTTCATTCATTTTTACCATCAAATAACATGCTATCATTGATAGCTTCTATCACTGATAACATGCTATAAGATGTGATACTTCTAGGCATGCCACTTACACTTTAGTTCAAGATTCAACTTTATTAATTAAATCCACTAAGTTGGCTACCAATGATAAACTTCTATAAGTGGGCTATTAATTGTGGAAGAAAATCATCAAAGATTAAGCTGTCAATGATAGAAAATATTTGTGGTTATTTCTGATAGACTTTTATTAGTATCTGTCAATTTTGAAATATTAACACTCAAAACTATTAATGGCTATTATTGAGAAACTTTTATCACGATTATCAATAATAGACTTCTATCACTGATATCTACCTAAGTTCGATATCACTAATACATAAATATGACTGATATCTATCTAAGTTCTATCACTAATATCATTAATAATTGATATTACCAACACACGAATATTTAGTGAATTATTTTCTAACATTTTAAAACATGAGTGATAGCCAATGAATTCTTCAATGAATGATAGAATTCTTTGAGTGACTGAGTTATAAGTATATTCGTAGCTATCGACTAAGTTATAAATATATTCGTAGCTATCGCTGATAGATTTATATTGTTATGAGGAGATTGGGGAGATGGAATAAAAATAGGAAAAAAAGAGAAAAAATATGAGAAGATTGGGGAGATGGAAGAAAAATTAGAAAAATAAAAGGAAAAAAGAAAAAAGAAAGGGCAAAAGAAAATATGAGAAGATTGGAGAGATGGAAGAAAAATTGGAAAAAAAAAAAAAA
>QLSR01001493.1:1062630-1081554 GCA_031780015.1 Citrullus colocynthis
AAAAAAAAAAAGAAAAAAAAGGGCCGAAGAAAATAGGAGAAGATTGGGGAGATGGAAGAAAAATTGGAAAAAGAAAAGAAAAATGGGGAAGAAGAAGAAAATATGAGAAGATTGAGGAAATGAAAGAAAAATTGGAAAAAATAAAGAAAAAAAAGGAAGAAGAAAATATGAGAAGCTTGGTGAGATGGAATAAAATTTAGAAAAAGAAAAGGAAAAAAAAAAAAAAGAGGGAAGAAGAAAATATGAGGAGATTGGAGAGATGAAAGCAAAAGCTATAAAAAGAAAATTAAAAAAAAAAAAAAAAAGTGGTGCAAGACAAGGGATGACAAAATTAAAACACTCAAATTCAAAAGTTAACTAGTTAACATTTTTGCAAATATTTTTAAAATGTGCTATATTTTTTAATTTTTCTTCTTATTTTGCTATCTATTACAAATATTCTTTATCTTTCTATAAATAAAGGCCAAAGTCAACTTAACTCATGATCGGCATAATTTTGGACTTCGGTGGAAGGTTTCAATTCTCCAACCTCAACTTGTTGTATTTAAAAAAATATATACTTCTACAAATAAAGGAAGTCGACCTTCATTTATATTCAGCCAGAATTTTTAAAGAGTGAAAATTAGAGAATTTTTAAGAACATGTTAATTTCACATTAACTTAACTTAAGTATTTTACTAGCTTTTAAATTCTCCTAAAATTAGGTAGAATTTTTAATTAATATTTAGTTTTGAATTTTATATTTATTTTATATATTTATGTTGGACAAGAATCTCAAACGGAGGAGCAACTCTCGTATCAAAGCCTACAATTAAGAAAAAGTTAATTTTGTGGACTCAATTATATCTTCCCATTGGATGGCTATTTTCCCCCTTATTTGCACATTCTTGCTATTTGTGCTATATCTACCATTGAGCATTGGACTTTGTTTGCCATATTTCCTTTACAAGTTCCCCAAAAACAAACTCCAAAATTGGTGGGTAGGGCTTAAATGGGTTGGATATCTTTGCACATAATGCCCTTGTAATCCATTCAAAATGGGCCACTATGTATCTATCCATCACAAGCCTCTATTGGCCATAATCTACAAACATCGATTCACCCCAGGTTTAACTCATTCAAAACCTGAAAAATATCCATAAGAGCACCAGTAAATATGTCATTTCTTGCTTTTTGAAACCTGTCCATATAATTTTTTTAAAAAAAAAAAAAAAAACAAAAATAGCATATTATTGATCTAAAAAAGAATCTAAGACCGCCCCTTATTTTAAGTTGGTCGTTGCGTGGGAATTCTTTCATGGCAAGAAGTCTAATCGACATTCTTATTTACTATGATCTGGTCAAGGTAGTTTTGTTTACTAGCGAGTGGCTCATTTGGCGTACAAATACATTAGTTGATGCCAAATTTTGGTATTTCAGTATTAGATAGGAATTACCTTTCTTTGTATCACCTGTTATTTATAGTGTATTCCTTTTCATCTAGGGTTTTTGAGTCGTCTGCCCTTCCTTGGCTTTTCTTATGGGTTCCTCTTGTTGGCCCATCCCGAACTAGACGAATCACTTTGGACCAATCGAGGGTGAGCCCTATGATTTGGGCTCCATCCCATCTTTCCTTCTTCACTCTTGCTCGGCCTCGAATAGGGCTAGGACCAAGCTTTGTGATATGGGCTTCGGCCCATGTCACTCTTGCTTATCCTCCTCCAATTCGTCAAAGGCCCTTGTGTTTGATCTCACAGCTCCATCTCCTTCTCTTTACAATTTTGCCCTTTGGTCCAGAATTATCCATGACATACACTATTATGTATTTTCATTTAAATAATTGTCTAATCTTTCAATTTTGTATCCAAGAAGAAGACTATCAGTTTGAGCAGAAGATTTAATTATAGATCGACAAAAGGTATGTTGCTTAACATTTTCTTAATTATTTTTATTTTAATTCTTTCAAGAAATCAAAGAACGGGATCACACGCTTTCGCCGAGATTTAATTCCCTTCAATTGGTATAGAGTCAATTTTTTATTCTTGATTTGAATTAAAAATCTTGTATGGTGGTTGTTTTAATGAGCATTAGATTTTAAAGTTTTGATTAGATCAATTGTAAAACCCTTAAGGGTTAGGGTTTTCTTGTAATCTTTTCATTCAATTTGATGTAAAAGTTCTGTAAATTCTTGAAAAAAAAAATGGATTTCCCAAAGTAAAGAAATCTAGAAAATCTAGAAAATTTAAAATCTGGAAATTTGACTGTGCGTCATCTATTGTGCGCATCAAAGAATGTAGCAGATTTGATTGGAGTATGTGCGGCCGAAATTTCAAAGAATCAAATTTAGGTGTTTCAAACCCTAAATTCTGATGGCCAAAAAAGAAATTGAAGACCAATATATGTCTTGGAAATTCATTTTTTTTGTAATTTTGAATTTTATCTTTAATTTCTAGGATATGCCAAATATGTCGATCAATTTTGTTTTATTTAATTTAATTATGCATGTGATGTATGTTTTAAATGAAATTGAATGTTGCATAAAGTATGTAATTTAGATTAAAATCTCACAGTAGGTTAAGCATGTCATGTATTTTATTTAGATATAAATGTTATATTTAAATTATTAGGACAATTTCTAATTAAATGCATGTAGAGATTCTCTTTTATTGAAATATAAATGTCATATTTAAATTGATACGATAATTCCTATTTATATGCATGTAGAGATTCTTTTTAATTTTAAATATATTTTAATTTTAAATATAAGTGTCATATTTAAATTGTTGTAGAGATTCTTCTTTAATTAAAATATAATTGTGATATTAGATAACTAAATGAAGAATTAATTAAGATTGCATGCTTAAATAAAGATAAATTTAGTTTAATTTTAAATTATTTAAAATTCTAGTTTATTTTTATATTTTTTTTAATGAGATTTGCAAGCTTGTCTAATAAGGTTAGGACCTTGCTTAAATAAAGATACAATTAATTATTTTTAGTTTATCTTTAATTTTTCTAATGAGATTAGAAATATTGCATGCTTGCCTAATGAGATAAGGATCTTGCATGGATAAAATAGATTCAAATTTTTTATATAGTTTAAAATTTTGATTTTTATTTATTAAAATTCTAATTAGATTAGAATAAAGTAAATTGCATGCTTATCTAATAAGATTAGATTAAAATAGATCTTTTAATTTAATTTTAAATGGTTTAAAATTGGAAATTTAAAAGAGTTAAATAATAAAATGTTGCCTATAAGTGAACTCTGAAGGTTGTGTCTAAGGCTGGGATATTTAAGCTAACGATAACAGAACACCCCTACTTGGGAACTAACCTGGGAATTGAATTATTCAAACTTTTATTATAATATAATATGATTAGTTTATTAAAAAGTTTAATAAACTTGGGAAATTTCACATTAGTGAAAACTATCCAAACATAAGAGTTATGTTTGGGTAAAGAAATTAAAACATGGATAAATGATTTAGCCTAAGTTTGTCTAAGTAATGAAACCTCTATTTTAAAATACTTAGTAAGATTCACACCGTGAGACTCATGTTTGGCCTCGTGGCGGCTTTGCTTCGGCTTTACATCCCCTTTCAGAAGGTGTTTGCATGAGTCAAGATCAAGGTGAATTAGAGAAAGTATTTATAGTAAGTGGAAGAAGAACATGTGTCAACATATTCTGTGATCTCCATCTTTGGTTTATATCATGAGACCCATGCTTGGCCTCGTGGCGGCTTTGCTTCAACACTGCTTTCGTCCACCTTCGGAAGGTGTTTGCATGGATCAATATCAAGGTAAACTCTAGCAATGGATGGGATTGTAGTTTTCTATTTACCAATATTGACCTTCCCCTAGCAGGCTTGTTAGGGGTAGAACTATAAGATCTAAAATGATGGGTTATCCTTACAAGAGCACATTAAAGTTGTTAATGGTGTTCTGACCAAATAATGGCAACTAAACATTATAAGTATAAGAGTTATTTAGGTGTAATGTTTGATTGAGAATGTCTCAATCCAGTGAAGGAGCATTTGAACTACCCTTCGATCGGCGGCACTTGTTCTAAATCATTGCAGTATCATTGCATTAGACATGATTTCTAGGGTTCATAAAATTTAATGCTAAATTTAAATGAATATTTGATTGCATGTTATTAACTAATATATTTTATATATTTCAAAGTTGTGTCATTTTCTCTCATGATTTTAATTTTGAATTATTAATATAAGTCAAAATTTGAGAAAAAAATATTACTTGGAAAAGTACAATTAACACTATTTTAATGGCAATGTAATTTTCAGAATTTGTCTTTAATTGAGAAATGTTCTCAAAGTCATACTGTGTAACGACCTGACCCTTTAAGAATTAACACGTCGCTACTTCATGCATGACCGTTTAGTAAAAACATTGGGACTAAGAGACACTATTTGGTACACTTTAAATAGACTCGGTCAATTTATAAAACAACTGAACTTCTTGATAGGTTATTTAAATAAAGTGCATTAGCGGGGTACCCCTTAAATAGATAGGCAAAGTTTCAAACAAAGAAAATCCGAACACAACAGTAACAAGACAATTAATTAATAGTCCAGTACATGCAAATTCTACTACCCTACAACTCTAGTACGCTATACCTTAGGCTACGGTGCGGAAGCAGTGTGACGGTCCCATAGTACGATCACGGATTTCCTTGGGCATGCGCCGGGCCACCATGCTCCTTGCCTGAGAGAAAAACAAAAGAAAAAGGTGAGCAATTATACCCAATAAGGGGCCCACTACTAGGCCTACCTATCACCTTATCTGTCGTGTGCACCCGTGTACCCGCCATAGGCATAAGCATAGGAAGCGACCCGAGGATACGTAGTGTTACATTTACATCATAAGCATAGGTGGTGATCCCGAGGGACACCCTTCATAGCATAGTACATTAGGGGTATGAGGGCACGACAAGTGAGGTAACCTATAACATGTCATAGCATATCTAGTTCATTGCAGAGTTTCACAATGGCACAGACACATAATCATGCATACATTTCATACGAGTTACAACCTTAGCATATCGAAACAGTCACAGAAACCAACATCAAGGCAAAAGTTACACAGCAGCATTCAATAGTTTAATAGTATAATTAGACATTCAAATGTCACTTAAAGCCCAGTAGTAAGTACCTTACCTGGGAGACTTAGCGAGACTGAGCGATACCACGTGAGACCGCAAGACTCAACAAGATTGAGCGATACCGAGCGAGACAGCGAGACTCAGCGACTCCCCTACACTGCGGCAGTGAGCTGCGAAAACTATGTCGACGCATTGCAGAGAGGGCTGAGGCGACACGGCGATGAAGACTATGATGACGTGGCGAAAAGCGGGCTGTGATGATGCGGTGATGAATTGATGACGCGGCAGTAGATTAATGATGCGGCGCTGGGCAATGATGCGGCGACGAACTACTGATGCGGTGCTGGACTAATGATGCGACAACGGACTTCTGATGCGATAATGAACTACTAATGCGACGACAGGCTACTGATGCGGTAATGAACTATTGATGCAGCGATGGACTACTGATGCAGTAATGAGCTACTGATGCGGCGACGGGCTACTGATGCGGTAGTGAACTACTGATGCGGTAGTGGACTAATAATGCGGTGATGAGTGCTGATGACCATGGCGATGAGTACCGCAATGACAGCGACAGTGGGGGCTAAGGAGGACGGCGAAAATGAGGGCTGAAGGAGTTGTGCGAAAATTGTTGCCGAAGAGGGATTGGCCTTTTGTTTTCCTCCTTTCCCCTTCTTCTTTTCTCCTAAAAAGGCCCCTCGGTCAAAACTCACCCGGGGATCTTTCCTCAACCGAACGCCAACTTCTCCTATTGACCAACTCCCAACCCCACTTCACGCTCCCACCGCCTGCAAAAATTCTTATTATCAATTTTATATATATATATATATATATATATTTTTTTTTTTTTAAATGCGAGAAAAGTGGTTTACCTAGTTTTGGGTCGTTACACTCTCCCCTCCTTAGCGAACTTTTGTCCCCGAAAGTCCTAATCCTTGAAGAGCTGAGGGTACTTTGATCTCATTTCATCCTCCCGCTCCCATGTTGCTTCCTTGAAACCGTGGTTCTGCCATAATACCATCACCAGTGTTATTTCCTTGTTGCGCAAGGTTTTCACTTCCTTTGCCAAGATTTTAATGGGTTCCTCCTCGTAGCTCAGGTCTTCCTTCAATTGTAATGGTTCATAGTCCACTATGTGAGAAGGGTCGTTAACATACTTCCCCAGCATAGAGACGTGAAACACACTGTGGACTGCGTCGAGAGACAGTGGTAACACCAACCGGTAAGCCATGGGGCCAATTCGTTCCAAAATCTCGAACGGCCCTATGAAACGGGGACTTAGCTTCCCCTTCCTGCCGAACCTCAAGACGCCCTTCAACGGGGCCACTTTTAAGAACACATGATCTCCCACATCGAACTCTAGGTCCCTGCACCTGTTGTCGGCGTAACTCTTCTGCCTGCTCTGCGCGGACTACATGCGCAGTCTGATTTTTTGGATAGCTTCGTTTGACATCTGAACCAACTCCGACCCTAGCAATCTCCGCTCTCCCACTTTCTCCCAGCAGACTGGAGATCTGCAATGTTTTCCATACAATGCTTCGAATGGTGCCACGCCAATGGTAGCCTGGTAGCTGTTGTTGTAGGCAAATTCCATAAGGTGCAGGTAGAAGTCCCAACTTCCCGGGAAATCCAAGGCACAAGCACGCAGCATGTTCTCCGATGTTGGATTCAATTGTTCTGTCTGGCCATCAGTCTGTGGGTGGAAGGCCGTACTGAAATCCAACCTAGTGCCCAAAGCCGCCTGGAGGCTTTTCCAGAATTTAGAAGTGAACCATGGGTCCCTGTCTGATACTATGGAGACTAGCACCCCGTGCAACCTTACCACCTCCTTCAGGTAGATCTATGCCCACTTACTCACCGAAAAGGTGGGCTTGCCTGGGAAGAACTGTGCGGACTTTGTGAGTCTGTCAACTATGACCCAAATCACTGTATGGCCTAACACCGTCCTTGGTAAACCTCCCACGAAATCCATAGATACTCCACTCTAGAACACTTAAGGGCTATAATAGTCCTGTTGGCTTCTGTCTCAGGGACTTCACTTGCTGGCACACCAAGCATTTACTGACATACTCCGTCACTTCCTTTTTCATATTATGCTACCAATAGTAGCGTTTCAGGTCCTGATATGTCTTAGTGCTACCAAGAATCGAGAAGGGAGAGTTGTGAGTGTCTGACAACTGTTTGTTCTTAAGTTTGCTGCTTGTTGGCACACACAAACGCCCCTGGAAAGATAGGTCGTTATTCGATGATAACGAGAATTTGCCGCCTTGACCTGCCACTAACTGGTTAACCTTCTCAACGAGGTAGGGGTCACTTTGCTGAGCGTTAATGAGTAGGCCTTAGGGTTGGCTGGACGGTCAACTACAACAATTGCGAGGCGACTTCCCCAATAGAGACATCAATACCCACCTGCTCAAATTCCTTACACAACGGAGACTGCCTAGTGATCAAAGCTGCCGAATGCACCGCTTTCCTATTAAGAGCATCTCCAACCACATTTGCCTTGCTGGGGTGGTACAAAATTTCCACATCATAATCTTTTACCAGCTCCAACCATCTCCGCTGTCTCATGTTCAACTCCTTATGACTGAAGAAGTACTTTAGGTTCTTATGGTCCGTGAAGATTTGTATCCTTTCACCATACAAATAGTGTTGCCAAATTTTTAGAGCAAACACCACCTCCGCCAACTCTAAGTCATGAGTGGGGTACTTTTGTTCATGGGTTTTTAGCTGGCGGGAGGCATAGGCCACCACCTTGTCATGTTGCATCAACACGCAACCCAATCCCCTCTTGGAGGCATCACTGTAAACCACAAAACCTCCCATCCCGTCTGGTACTGTAAGTACTGGTGCAGAAACCAGCTTCTGCTTAAGATCTTGGAAACCTCTTCACAAGCTTTACTCCACACAAAAGGAGCACCCTTCCTTGTCAATTGCGTCAGCGGTGCGGCGATGCGCGAAAAGTCCTTAACGAAACGACGGTAGTAGCCTGCCAAGCCCAGGAAACTCCGCACCTCGGTGACTGTCGTAGGACGGGGTCAGGTAGTAACCACCTCAATCTTTGCAGGGTCGACCGAGACTCCGCCCTTCGACACCACGTGTCCCAGAAAGAACACTTGCTTCAGCCAAAATTCACACTTCGAAAACTTGGCGTACAACTTGTTGGCTCGCAAAGTTTCCAATACTTGACTCAAATGCACCTCGTGCTCAGCCTCGGTCCGCAAGTATGCCAAAATGTCGTCAATGAATACAATTACGAAGGTGTCAAAGAAATCCTTGAACACTCGATTCATTAGGTCCATGAATTCTGCGGGGCATTTGTCAAGCCAAATGACATCACTACGAACTCGTAATGTCCATATCTAGAATGGAAAGTTGTTTTTGGGATATCGCTGTCCTTGATCCTTAGCTGGTGATAACGGGACCGAGGGTCAATTTTTGAGAAAATCGTGGATCCTTGCAATTGGACAAACAAGTCGTCTATCCTCGGGAGCAAGTACCTGTTCTTGATAGTGACTTTATTCAATTCTCTGTAGTCCATGCAAAGGCGTATCGTCCCATCCTTCTTCTTCACAAACAGAATGGGTGCGCCCCAAGGTGACACACTGGGGCGAACAAAACCTTTATCCAGCAATTCCTGCAATTGGGTCTTGAGCTCCTTCAACTCTGTTGAAGCCATTCTATAAGGGGCCTTCTACGCGCCGTACCCGGCTCCAACTCAATTGCAAAGTCTATCTTCCGATGCGGAGGCAAACCTGGGAGATCCCTAGGAAAAACATCAGGGTAGTCTCTCACTATTGGTTCTGAAGTCAAGGAAATCTTCGCTTCTCTGGTGTTTACTACACTGGCTAGAATACTCCAGGTCCCTTGGTTCAGTAGTTTACTGGCCTTCAATGCTGAGATTACCTTCGGTAAGACCATGGTCCCTGGCCCTTTAAATCTAAAGCTCGCCGTAGACGGAGGACTGAAGACCACCTCTTTACGGAAACAATTGATGCTAGCGTGGTTAGCAGCCAGCCAATCCATACCCAAAATAATGTCGAAGTCCCTCATATTTAAAACTAGCAGGGTCACCTGGAGAGCACGGTTTGCTATTTCTATTTGGCATGCCCTCACCTTCTCATTTGCTAACATGATTTCCCCAGACGGGGTGGACACTGATAATACGTAATACAATGGCTCTACCTCTAACATGGCATGTTTTACAAATACTGACGATATAAATGAATGAGAAGAGCCAGAATCAAATAACACCAAGGCAAGGTGCACTAAAACCAGAAGTGTACTTGTCACCACCGTACCTGACTTTTCTGTCTCTTGTCGGGTGGTAGAGACCCGGCCTTGATGTTGCTGCCGATTCAGACCCCCAAGGTGAGGGCGCATGGGCTGGCCCTTGCATTTAGAAAGCTGCGTTCCTGGGCATTGCTCCGCGGTATGGCCCTCCTGCTTGCACCTGAAACAAGTCCACGTGTCGATCATCCCACAGTTCTTACATACGAGCCGGTCGCTCCAGACTCCTCCTGCCTCAGTGGCTAATTGCTTATAAGGACTGAAGGGCCTATCTGAATGCAAAGCCGCTCGCGGGGCCTCGGGTGCCTTCTGATTCGCCTTTTGCTTCTGGCCCACCGAGATCCCTGCCATCAAAGACCTCCGGTACTCTTCACCTTCCTGGGCGTCCGCGTCGATCCTAACTGCTGCTCGAAGTGCTGCATCATCAGTCTTGGGGTCCTGAGAATAGACCAAGCCTCGCAATCCGACCTTCAGGCCTTAAACAAACCTCTGCACCCTGGTTTTCTCCGTGGCCACCATCTCCGATGTGAAATGGGACAGTTTGTCGAATCCTTCCTCGTACTCTTCCATTGTCATCGCTCCCTGCTTCAGGCTTAAGATGCTTGTTGAACCGTGTATTTGTGGAAAAGTACTTCTCATAAAACCGCTCCTTGAATTGGTCCCACGTTGCTAGGCCATCTCAGGTATCTATCATTCTCTCGGCTGAGCGCCACCATATCTCAGCATTATCCGTCAGCATAAAGACGGCACACTAGAGCTTCTGTTCTTCAAGACATCTAATGTAGCGAAAAATTGTCTCAATCGAGGATAGCCACATTTCTGCCTTTGTAGGGTTCTTCAGTGACCCATCGAAGGTACGAGGGTTAAATTTTCGGAAGTCCCTCAAATGCTTTGCTTTTATTGACCAATCATGGGCATTCTAGTTATGAGGCTGAGGTGGAGGTACTTCTGCTGATGGGATTGGTACTTGCTGAGACCGTGCAAACTGAGCAAAGCGTTCATCCATCATATCATTCATCCGGCCCAGTACTGCGGTCGTAACTGCTTCTCCAATTGCCGCCGCTAGAGCTGTAAACTCGGATGGGACGGTGGAAGGGTTCGCTCCCTGGCTAGCCTCAGCCATGCTCCCTACTCGACTCCTTGCCTGAGTCCTCTGCCACCCCATGCCGGAAGGGTCCCCACCAGATGGTCCTCGCCTAATGATACGTCATCTTGGACTTCGGGGCCCTGCTCCTCCAAAGGCACGGTGGGGTCCTGAAGTCCGCCCTTTTCCTTTGTCTTTCCTTTGTCCTTAGGTGCCATAACCTACCATACACACCACAGTCACGTCATGACCCATCCAAGAGACTTGACAATATTATATTTCTTTTTTTCACATAGTCATCAAAATATATATACTATCATTGTTATTCTTATACATATGCAGGCCTAGATTTTTTTGTATAAAGGGAGCATACCTGGTGATGACGAGGAATCCGTTACTACTATGGGACACTCTTGACTTATATAATAAGTCAGTCTACAAAACCTACAACTGGCGCTCTGATACCAACTGTAACGACTTGACCCTTTTAGAATTAACACATCGCTACTTCATGCATGACCGTTTAGTAAAAACGTTGGGACTAAGAGACACAGTTTGGTACACTTTAAATAGACTCGGTCAATTTATAAAACGACTGAACTTCTTGATAGGTTACTTAGATAAAGCGCATTAGCGAGGTACCCCTTAAATAGATAGGCAAAGTTTCAAACAAAGAAAATCCGAACAGAACGGTAAAAGACAATTAATTAACAGTCCAATACATGCAAATGCTACTACCCTACAACTCCATTACACTATACCCTAGGCTACGGTGCGGAAGCAGTGTGACGGTCCCATAGTACGATCATAGATTTCTTCGGCCATGCGCCGGACCACCATGCTCCTTGCTTGAGAGAAAAACAAAAGAAAAGGGTGAGCAATTAAGCTTAGTAAGGGGCCCACTACTGGGCCTAGCTATCACCTTATCTGTCGTGTGCACCCGTGTACCCGATATAGGCATAAGCATAAGCATAGGAAGCGACTCGAGGGTACGCAGTGTTACATTTACATCATAAGCATAGGTGGTGATCCCAAGGGACACCCTTCATAGCGTAGTACATTAGGGTACGGGACACGACAAGTGAGGTAACCTATAACATGTCATAGCATATCTAGTTCATTGCAGAGTTTCCCAGAGGCACAGACACATAATCATGCGTACATTTCATACAAGTTACAACCTTAGCATATCGAAACAGTCACAGAAACCAACATCAAGGCAAAAGTTACACAGCGGCATTTAATAGTTTAATAGCACAATTAGACATTCAGGCGTCACTTAAAGCCCGGTAGTAAGTCCCTTACCTGGGAGACTTAACGAGACTGAGCAATACCACGTGAGACCGCGAGACTCAGCGAGATTGAGCGATACCGAGCGAGACTAAGCGACTCCCCTACAATGCGGCAGTGAACAGCGAGAACTATGTCGATGCGTTGCGGAGAGGGCTGAGGCGACGCAGCGATGAAGACAATGATGACGCGGAAAGAGCGGGTTGTGACGATGCAGCGATGAACTGATGGCGCGGTGATGGACTAATGATGCGGCACTGGGCAATGATGCGGTGACGAACTACTAATGCGGCGCTGGACTAATGATGCGGCAATGGATTACTAATGCGGCGACGGGCTACTGATGCAGTAGTGAGCTACTGATGCGGTAGTGGACTAATGATGCGGCGATGAGTGCTGATGACCGTGGCGATGAGTACCGCGATGACAACGACAGAGGGGGCTGGAGAGGACGGCGGAAATGAGAGCTGAAGGAGTTGGGCGAACATGGTTGCCGAAGAGGGATTGGCCTTTTGTTTTCCTCCTTTCCCCTTCTTCTTTTCTGCTAAAAACGCCCCACAATCAAAACTCACCCGGGGATCTTTCCTCAACCGAACGCCAACTTCTCCTATTGACCAACTCCCAACCCCACTTCACGCTCCCACCGCCTGCAAAAATTCTTATTATCAATTTTTATTTATTATTTATTTGTTTATTTATTTATATATATATATATATTTTTTTTTTTTTAAATGCGAGAAAAGTGGTTTACCTAGTTTTGGGCCGTTACATGCTGCCATTTCATGAATTGTTCATGAACCATGTAATTGATGAATCACAATTGGAGAGATAATTTATATTTATCATCTAATTGATATACTTGATGTCAAGTGTGGAAGATAAAGCACAAGACAACAAATATGAGATGTTGCAATCAATATAAACTTAATTTAGATAATTATCTAAATAATCTCAAGATTAAGTATTAAGTTCCAAGAAAATAAATTATGTGACTAGAGCTATAAGGAAACTGTTTCCAAATCAGCTTGGGGAGTCGCACAATGAGAAATTTTGGAAATACCTTAATGGGAAGAAAATTAAAAAGGAAAGTAAATTTGATTTAATGAATTCTTGGTGGAGAATTAAGATTCACACTTGGATAGTTTAATAAGGATTCACTATCAATTTTTTTCATTACAATTAGATTATAATTCCTGGAAAATACTTAATGATGTAGAATTGTTTCTACAGTTGGCATCGGGAAGCCCATCTCAGTTAGCGTAGTGGAAGACATGAGATGTCATCGTTGTTACTTATGCTAAACATGATGGTTTTATCACCAAAAGAGAAATTCAATTTCTCAAACCTTTATTACTAATTAATTCATAAGGTATGAATGTTTTATGTAATAATGCGTATTTTCAAAAGTTGTTCGGAAATATGTTCAGCAAGTACAATTAGTATGCGTTAAGATGATTAACACATATGAATACTACACTATGAAATTCAAGATTATTGAATCAAGAATCGAAATAGAGATTGTTTTCTTCTAAAAGATATTTGGCTTTGACAATTAAAGTTGATTATCATCTATTTTTATAAAATGACTAGTACAGGTACTTCTCTAAGAGTTAAAGTAAAATTACTTTACCTGTCTGAAGATCTTGACTTTTATAAGATAGTTATTGGACCTTGTTGGATAAGGCAAGAGACCAAAGGACACGCTTGACTTACACATTTTGACCTAAGAGATCTAGTGAATGTAAAAGTCAAACAAATATTGTAAATATTTCATCAATTGAATTGATGAATATTTAGTGTATCAGTATCTTTATCTAATGCAACTTAAGTCTTTTCTTTGAAGCATTTAAAGAAGTTAGACTAAAGTTTAAATAAATTAGGCAAGTCTATCAAGACATTATGATCGTATCATAAAAGTATAGAAATCTCAGTACTAAGCCTAATTATAGAAAATGGGAGTATATCTCAACTTTAAGCATTAGATAAAATTTGGGTGAAATTGAGAAGAAAGATGACCTTGTTAGACTTGCTCACATTAATGATGAGTACTTTGTTAAATAAGGTTACATCATTAATTAATTACACATCATTGTCATGCTTTGGTTAGGATGTGCAATAGAGATTGCATTGTGAACATTGTTCCCTTCAAAACTATCTTGGAGACAATTTTGAATTATGGAAGTGTAGTAAACTAGTTTACAACATTTTAGCATGTTGGGTACGTTAAGATGCACATGTTGAAAAAAACCCAAAGGAATATATATGTTCACAGATATGCCTAAGAGTAGGTTGTCCTCATGGAGGAAAAGAATGGTCTTTTACGCAATGCTTAAATAAAATAAAGTATTTGTATGACAAATATTAATTTTATAAGGAATGTCGAATAAAAGACTATAAAATCTTTACTAGGGTTAAATAGTGTTGATATATTGGTTTCAGGTAAATTCACTAAAAGTTAATAAGTGTTATTAACCATTTAATTACATTTGAATGTCAAAGGAATCCTAATTAGACATGATGGGCCTTCATTGTAATGGGAGAGTTATTTGGATAACTCAACCTTCACTATGACTTAGTTGGAGTTAAAATTGTCATATTAGTTAACAGATTAAAGACTTATCATCCTCAAAGTCGTGTTGAGGGATGTTAACAAGGATTGTTAGGTCAAAGTCATGAACTCAAGATAAAGTATTCATACTTCATCTCAGACTGGATTTGTAGATTTTCTTGATGGTATAAAACCTATAAGATATGAATAGATCTACAACAGAGATGTGTGTGTAGATAAGAAGATATAGATCTTCAAAGTAAGATTCATGGCAAAAAGGTAAAACCTATTGAGAGAGATTAAATTGTGGTCAATTTTCTCACTCATTATCATTAACGAATCTTTTGAGTACTGTTCATTGTTGCATATGAGATATGTAAAATGAACGTTTTAGTTTCTTTTTTTAAAAAGAATTTTAAGAATGTATCTACACAAACAAAATGAGGAGTTTAACTTTTAGAAATAAAATGCAAAGAATTTGCAAAATTATATAGGTTCATTTGAGAAATGAATTAGACCATTAGAGATCTTTAAATACTAGGTTTGATAAGAGATATCATAACCTATAATTTTGAAGTTCAAATATTAATGATTTGTATGGGGAAGAGCATAATTAATTGGAAATTTCTCCAACCACCTTATTGTTCTCATGAGTTATTAAAATAATATTATTTAAAAAATGCTTCAACCCAATTGGATTGGGTTTATAGATGAGATGAGATGAGCCAATATTCTATCCTTGTCAATGTCGTAAGGAAAAGAATAAGATCGGAATTTTCGTTTTGCCAATTGCCATAAGAAGAAAACGCTGTCGTTCAGACAACTATGCGCTGTTTGCCTTCCCAGGCGGCAATATGATTCGTTGCACGTGCCATAGGTGGGCCCACTTTTAACAATCCCCCACAACTGACGGAGTCAACGATTTAAACGCCCACCTTTTTTTTCTTTTTTCTTTTTTAAATTTTGTAATTACCAATTCTACCCTCAGGTCAAGTGGCTAATTTTTTTCTTCCTTGTTCCGTCTCTTTCTTTTGGTAAAGTTCTAAGAAACGACTAAATTACGTACAAATGGAAAATATGGAAAATACGCTGAATTTTTGGGTCTGTCCACTTTTTATAAATTTTTTTTTTCAAAGATTCAATAAATTCGAGAATTTTTATGGTCAATTTGAATTTTGAAGTATTTAATGAGTTCATTTGTACTTCTACGTTAGTTTATTAAATGAAAATGGTTGAAACTATAGGGAAATAAATTTTATTTTCCGTTTTTGCCCCTTTCTATCTCTCTCATTAGAATTAATTTTCTTTATTTTTTTAAAAATATTTTGTATTTAATTTAGCATTTTTCTTTCATTCATTTTGTTTTGTCAATTAAATGACAGTACAAATCATACGTAATATATATATATATATATAGTCTTTTTATTTTTATTGAGAGCTTAGCTTGTGGTTGGTGGAGTTGAGAGGGAATGGGGAACAACAATATAAGCAATGACAAAATATTTAATGTAACATCTAAATTTCAAGATTCAAAAGATGATTCAAAATTTGGATGGTCTAACATTCTCTTGGATTTTCGTGACCTGACAATGTCATTTTTACTTTGTTTTGAGTTGCTTATAAGAGTGAAAACTATCATGACAAACTAATGTGAGTCCTTTTAGTATGTTTTTACCTCACTCACATATTTGTTAGGAAAATTTCCAAGAGGTCACCCAAAATAAGATTACTCCAAGTTAAACACTCATACCTTTAGAGTTCTTATGATTGAACACCGAAAAAGGAAAATGTACCTTGTTGGTATAAGTAGTAATTATCAACTCTTTTAAGCCTTTATTAACCAAACTTTCATATCATCAAGATCCATCTCATTTGGATGTACTCTCAGTTCATTCAAGTATCTGTCTTTTACTTGAGTGTCACATGCCCACCACAACTTCTTCCTTGGTTTATCCTCAAAACACATTCTACTATAGGGTTGACAACGAGGTCTGGGCCGGGGCGGGACCATGGGGGGAATTTACCCCCATCCCAGCCCCCGTCCCCACCATTTGTAGGTGGGGTGGGGAATCCCCGTCAGGAAACAGGTCCCCTCGGGGACCCATTCCCCGAAATAGAGCAAGAGGGCGAGAGAGGGTGAGAGCGAGCCAGTAGGTTGGTGTCGAGGATTCGCTGTCGGGGTTGGGGCGGGGATACCCTCCATGTCCCCGCCTTGTCCCCAGATGGGTACCCAAAATATGTCCTCGATTTGACCCTCATTCCCGGTCAAACCAAGGATTCCCCGCCCCGATCAGGTCCTCTCTAATGTCATTTGTAATGCTTTAGGCTTAAGGATCCAAATTCTAAATTTGACATCTAATGGGCACAACATTCCTTCGTATCCCCTGTGACCTAACAACATCGTCCTTGTTTTGAATTGTTTCTCAAAGTGAAGACTATTTCCACAAGCCAACATGGATCCTTTCAACTTACTTTGTCCTCACTCACGTGCTTCCTACAAAAATTCTCAAGAGGTAACCTAACATAAAATTGCTTTAAGCCAAATACACTTAACTTTAGAGTTCCTATGATCGAACTACTGAAAAAGAAAGGTGCACCTTAATCATATAAGTAGTAACTATCAATTCTTTTAAAGTTTTCTTCATCAAATGTTCATTTGTAGGACATCTCTCATTAGGATGTGGTTTCATTCATGCACCCCTCCTCTACTTGGGACATTATATTAAGTAGTGGTTGACAAAAATATTGTAGCTTAATTTTATAGAATTGTACATAGAAATATCGAAAAATTTCAAATGTTGATGGAAAAGGTCGAACCTTTAGACAAGGAGACTTGAGTTGACTATTCACTGTACTTGAGAATATAAGCTAAACCAATGATTATCTAAAATGAATTATTTGACTTTGGATTTACCTAGATTAAAATGAACAAAAATAAAATTGAGATCCTAACATATTTGTCGACATTATTATTTGGAGGATTAATTTCAATTATTAACATTTATCAATATGTAAAGATCAATGATATTTAATAGGGTGAGAGTATCATTAATCGATCCCTAGCTAGTAAATGTGTCTCTTATGTGGTACTATAAAGCCTTTGAGTGTATTTAGTGAAGAAATGTGTGATCGGGTCATAAAACATGGATCTTACTTGAAAAACCTACCAAAATTTTAAGAAAATTATGATTTAAATTTCTAATTAATGTGTATAAAGTTAGAAAGTGACAACAAAAGAATAACAAACTCGTATTGTCGTAGCACACATTACATTATATATTAGATAAAAAAAGTTCGTATAATTATTTATATCCGTCCTTGTGTAGTTAGTTAATAAGTTAAAAATGTTTTGTTTGTTAATACTTTTTAGTTATTTGGATAAGCTGCCATTGGCTATTTTATAGCACCGATTACATAATTATGGAACTATTCAATCTATTATTTGTAATTTGGTTTAACATTATCAATCAACTCGCAATTGGTCCATATTTATATATCTTTAATTAATAGGTTAAGATTTGAATCTCTATGTTAAATATCGTTGAATAAAAAGGGAAAAAATATTGATGGACAATACAAGAGGAGTCAAGATTTGGATATGTTATTCTACATGCCAATGAGATAAGTTCAATCAAATTCCAACCCACACATTCCTTAAAATGATCTCTTATACCAAGTTATTTTGTGTGTGCTATTATCATATCCCCCATGATATTGCTCTCTAATGAGCCCCAAGTGAGCACAATTTCAAAGGAATAAAATCATTAAGATGTGTGATAAGACATAATTGTTGTGGTAGAAAAAAGATCATGATAAGTAAGGAATAAGGGAGAAATCATACAAGCAAAAATCAATTACTCTCCCAAGTGGGAGACAAGATTAATTTAAGAAAAGTTGAAATATCTATAAAAAGAATATTAGAATTATATACAAATCTCATTAAAAAAAAAAAAAAGATTTGGAAATATATAGCGATTTTTTAAAATTGATTTTTTTTAAAAAATTATGCCAATTTTATTTTTATTGGTGTATCAAAAGTATTTCTTATATATTTTATATTTTGTAATTAAGTTATATAGCAATAATAATTATATTTCATATATCAACAATATATCTAATATACTTTATATTATATATGTGTGTTAATTGATATATCCAATAGTATTTCAATTTAAAGTAGTCCTGCATTTTATGATTGACCATGATATTGAAGGTAATAAAGTACCATCAACATTTACAATATTCTAATGTGAATGGTTAATGAACATGATCAATTGAACCATTATAAGTCGACGACAATGTACTGTAGTTGAATAATACTTTAAAATATATGAATAAAAATTCAAATTTAATTCCACAAATATACATGTGCACGAGTATTACAAGATTAAATTTGGTATATTAATATTATAATTTATTATATTAATTATATGGTTTATGTACTAATAGTACACAATTGATATACCATTAAGAGTAAAATTTGAAATAATAATAATAAAAAAAATAAATTAGGCTAGTTTTTAAATGTATACTTGAAAATTTCAAAAAACCATGGCTAGATTTATAAATATGATAATGTTCTTTTAATTTTTTTTTTTTTTTTTT
>QLSR01001493.1:1081940-1141298 GCA_031780015.1 Citrullus colocynthis
CTAATCTTGCCTTTGCCGTCTTAATTTAATAAAGATTAGATATATCTAGGTTTTTTTTTGTTCGTTCTATGCTGGTTGAGGACATCTTAAGCATCATTCAACTAATTAATTAAGGCATCACAAGGGTTTCAAATCCCCTTATACCATATGTTAAAATAATAATAATAATTATTATAGATTGAGGATTGAATTATCTTTTGATCTATGATTATATAGTAGATGTCTTATATTCATTAAACAATATCTGAATTGACAATTTAATCATAGTTTAAAATTAAACTATATATTTGATCAGTGTTTACAATTTTTTTAAATTCAAAATAAGATAGAGATATCAAACCATCGATCTTTTAAATGGTGATGCCTATCTACTTAACTCGTTTCTTACACTATTACCCTACAATTTACTAAAGCCTTAGAATAATATAATGTTATAATGTTCTTTAACTTATTTTAGGTAGGGACAACTACATATAACTTAGAATTTATTCACATGACCTAGATCATTTGACTTACTCATTATTCCCAATATATTTATAAAACAAAACAACTCATGAGTAGAAGAATTGTTTATAATCTTAATATTTAAGACAAAAGCAAAAAACTAAGTCCCATTTCGAAATCATTCTATTTTTTACTTTTAATTTTTGAAAATTAAGTTGATTTTCTTTCAATTTCTAAGAATGATTTGCATTTTTATAAATACAAAAGTTGAGTTTTTAGACAAATTCCAAAAACAAAAAACAACTTTTTTTAGTTTTTAAAAGTTTAGCTTGGTTTTTGAAAATATTGATAAAAAATATATAACAAAACATGAAATTTAGAAGTTAAAGTAGTGTTTATAGATATAATTAAAAAAAAAATCAAATACTTATCTAATGAGACGTAAAGGAATATTAAACAAATTCTATATTTTTAATTAATTTTTAAAATTTTGACTTAATTTTTTAAAACATTAGTAAAGATTAAGAAAAAACATGAAATGAAATAGTGGTTATAAGCTTATTATTTTCTTTGTTTCAAAAAAATTAAAATAGTTACGAAGCCACATATTAATTATTAAAACAAAAGTTCCCTTCCCATATTGATTTTAAAAATTCTAAAACAAAAATAACGAAAAAGAGCTGAAAGAAGAATCAAAAGCCGCGTCACGAACACGTCCACGAAGACAACTCGAGGACATAAAAGTAAATAACCAAATTGTAGAAGGGTATAGCTGTCTGCAGGACTTCGTCGCCGGACTTTTGAAGAAGAAAATTGTACATCCCGCCGGTGGTTCCGCCGTCAGTGCTTATTATAATTGAGATGTTCCACCAATCAAATTCCCAATCGTCTCTTTTCAATCTCCCTTTTCTCTCTCTCGTCTCTTTCTTTCCAACTCCTGTGACGTCGCCGGAATGTTTTTGATTTGATTTCTTCACTCGGTCGCCCACAGTTCTCCACCATATATATATATATTCCCGGAAAAAACCAACCCGACTCCAATCCGACACTTGAAAGATTCTTTGAAAATAATGGACTCGCCGACGTCGAGAGGCGGAGACGATTCAACAACTCGAATCGCGGCTCGATCTTCCATGATTGAGTCATTCAAGGGATGTGGATTGACAGGGTTGCGAATTGACAAGGAGGAGTTGGGGAAGAAGCTCCGGATGCCGCAGTACCTTCGTTTTGCTATGAGAGATTCCATCCGGTTGCAGGACCCCAGCGCTGGCGAGAGCCGGTTACCTGGTGCCAATTCTATCTCCGGCTCTGCCTTTGTTCACGAGGATAACGGTGGGTCTCCGGAATCACCAATGGTGGTGTTCATTAATCCGCGGAGTGGTGGTCGCCATGGCCTCTTGCTTAAGGAGAGACTACAGATGTTAATTAGCGAAGAACAGGTTTTATACAACTCCAATACTTTTTTCTCCTCTCTTTTTTGTGAATTGTATATGACTAGTTATTTATATATTGTCATAATTGCTGTTAACTTGTATTAGAATTTGAAACTCTTTGACTAGAAGGTGCATTTGTGTAAATAGTGCCCTATTATAATAAGTATTGCTTTCGGATTCAGGGAGTTGAATGCATTGTTCTTTATGAGTAAAATAGTATAAATATAAGTATATGTATAGCTCCTAAATATTGGTAAACTTTGTGCAGGTTTTTGACTTAACAGATGTGAAGCCCCATGAATTTGTCAGGTATGGATTGAAATGCCTTGAGTTATTGGCTGAGCTTGGTGATGCTTCTGCTAAAGATATTCGAGAGAAGATCAGGGTCATGGTATGTTTAAAGTGAAAAGGAATCATACAATAGATATGTAGCTATGAATTTTGGTTATGATGGAAACTAAGTGATTTTCCGTTGATAATGGATTAGGTTGCTGGAGGTGATGGTACTGTTGGTTGGGTGCTTGGTTGTCTTTTAGAACTTGAGAAAAAGGGGAGGCTACCTGTTCCACCCGTAGGAGTAATTCCTCTTGGTACTGGCAATGACTTATCCAGAACCTTTGGTTGGGTGAGTTTTCCGTTCTTATGAAAGTTTCAATCATACATATATATATCATAATTTCTTGAGCGGTAGGATTGAATGCTTTTTACAGGGTGGTTCTTTTCCTTTTGCTTGGAAGTCAGCCATCAAAAGATCCCTAGACAGGGCAACTATTGGTCAGATTCGTAAATTGGATAGGTAATCATTCACTAGTGGGATAATTTGATATCCTTATCTCAGTATTAACGGTGCTTCTGCTTCTGTTTTTAAAATTATTGACATGGTGTACTGTTGATTGTGAGTTTAGGTTTGCGAATGTGAATACTTTAGTAGTGCACTTTTCTATATATGTATTCGCCAAGAGTGCTTCATGCCTCTGCATAGCGCGAGCATCAGCAAACCGTTTATTGCTCCTCATAAGTCTGAATATGTGTGATGCAGTTGGCATGTTATTCTCTCTACACCATCTGGGGAAAATGTGGAATTACCACATTGCATGAAACCTACAGAAGAGCATGCTCTTGATGAGGTTTGTGCATTTTATTATGTAACTTTTAGTACTTTCATAGTCTACCAGAAAACATTCTGAATCTGCTCTAGTATTGTACCAATAGCCTTATGCTTTAATATACCTCATCTTTTATCCGTTGTGCATTTAGAGGTACTAGCAAAACATTAGTGTTAATCTTAAAAATCTTGCCTCTTCCTTCCAAATAATCTTGTGACAACAAGGATTCGTATCTCAGTGGTAGTATTTCTTTTTTGTGGCTGCAGAGCTTGGAAATTGAGGAGGCATTATCAGAGAAAGCAAGCTGCCATGAAGGAGTATTTTATAATTACTTCAGTATAGGTATGTTAGGCATTTGCACTTAAGCATTGTGCTTACACTAAAGGATGGATACTTTATGACCTGAGTCAATGACACTCTCATCAATGATAAACCTTGAAGAAACATTATGCACTTATACATAAAAATTTGAAGGGCGATGCATTTATTCGTCCATTTACGTAAGTGTCAATATAAAAGACGACTTTGTATGCAGAAATTGATTCTAGTGTCAAAGTTAAAGAGGATTGTATGCAGAAATTGATTTTATGTCAATATTAAAGAGGTTTGTAGGCACAAACTGATCTTTAAGTAGTTGTAACGAAGTTCTTTCTGAGCCTGGACATGCAGACATTGCTTGTGCAATTTTATTTGTTAGTATAACATAGGGGTGTATTTTGTTAATTTCTCATTTCACATGGTTACAAGAGTCCAGTTTTATTGAATGAATGAACTTGTTTGATTATTTGGTCACTTGCGTATATGTTGGTTTATTTATTCATTTTGGTCACGCAGGAATGGATGCTCAGGTTGCTTATGGGTTCCACCATTTACGTAATGAAAAACCTTACCTTGCACAAGGTCCAATTGCGAACAAGGTTGGGTTAGATAATAATTTTGTCCCTTCATTTTTTTTGCTTTACTATTACATGCTTCTATTCCCGTCTGTATTAGTCTTATTTTTCCTCAACTTCTACCTCCAAAGTAGAGATGTTGAGTGGAGGGTCTCTTGGACTTGGAGAAATTGGGATGGATGTTGATCCTTCATTCCTTTGGTATGAAAGTAAAGTCAGGGTGGATAAGGTGGGAAAGAGAGGTCATTCTTTATCTACCAAAGCTGGAAAAACCTTTTGAGGACTCTAAACCTATGAAAAATTTGGGGAATGATGAAGCACCAAGGCTTGATGGATTTATAATGAGTTCCTTAAAAGATTTTGGGATATTTTCGAAGTTGATATCTTAAATGTTCAATGATTTTTATAGAAATGTAAGGTTGCGTTTAACTGATTTCAGTCTCTTATTGCAGCTGATTTATTCTGGCTATAGTTGTGGTCAGGGATGGTTCTTCACGACTTGCTCTAGTGATCCGAGTTTAAGGTTAGATATTCTCATGGAAAGTTCTATTTCTGTTTAATTGGACAGTTTCTGGAGAAATATTTTGAGTATTGTCGCTTTGTGATTTGAATATGAGTTTTAAAAATATATAAAACAAGAACACTCAGATTTAAATTTGCAAATCAGAGTTTCTAAGAAAATTTTCTGGTTGTAGGGGCCTTAAAAACATCCTAAGGATGCATGTCAAAAAGGTCAATTGTTCAGATTGGGAGCAGGTTTTAATCCCCTCGAGGTATCATGCGCTCTTTTCTTGGCTTAATTTGTATTACAATGGTATTTTTTAGTTCACACATTCACTATGATATTGATGTAATATACAAAATTCTGTTTATTGTTACTTTGAAAGGAATATGGTAGTCGTTAACTGCGTTGCTGCCTAATGGTTGCAACAGCAGCAGCTAGGATCATCTAAATGTCAAACTAAAATTCACAGCTAAACTAAAACAAACTGAACCTTTTAGTAGATATTACAAGCATAACCCTACAATTTTTCTGTGTTTTTATCTGGTTATGAGGAAAGGGGGATTCCCTAACGGTGAGGTAGAATCATTCATGAATGGTTTGAAGTGTTCTCCAGTATTACGATCTATGTTTCCACTAGCCAGCGCCCAATATTTGCGATTGAAGTGTAATGTCCTGAGATTATATTCGAATGAAAGGGATCTTAAAGATATGAAAGTATAATAAAGAAAAGCTTAAAATAATTGAAAGTTACTACCTATTTACAAGGTGTACCTTCCTTTTCGGTAGCTCTATCATAGGAACTTCACAATTAGCGGAGTTTAGCTCTGAAGCACTTCTATGTTGGATGACTTCTTGGAATTTTCCTAAGAAGCATGTGAGTGAGGAAAAAACATGCTAAAAGGAGCCTATGTTGGTTTGTAGGGAAAGTCTTCACTTTTAGAAATAACTTAAGACTAGCAAGTATGACGTAGCTAGGTTGCAGGGGATATAGGAGAATGTTGGGCATCAGGTACTGAATCTGGATTTTGAATCCTGATTTGAATCCTGATTTGAACCCTTGGCTTGGAGTGTTACATAAAGTCTTATTAAGATGTTTATATTCAAGGGGAGACAATTTTTGCTTTCTAACTTTAGGCATTTATCTTATTGTGTGAATCATTTCCTGCAGTGTAAGATCTCTGGTTGCTTTGAACCTCAACAACTATGGTAGTGGCAGGCATCCATGGGGAAATCTGACACCAGAGTACATGGAAAAGGTACATAGTTCCCTTTTTAACCCTTTAACAGAGCACACAAGAGTTTTTCATTCTTTTTGAATTAGATTCTACTTCCTAGCCCAATTCCACCTGGACTCTAAACAAGATATAATTTCTGTTTATTGCACTAATTTTGGCAATTTGCTTATGGCTTGGCCCTTTTTATTGTGATCCCTAAGGAATAGGAGATAATCTGGATTTTCATTTTGAAATCATATTCCCTGTTGAGATTGCTTTGTAAGGAAGTGGAGTACAAAATTTTTTTAGTAGTTCAAACTGTATATGGAGTTGTAATATCTTACCATAACCTGCCATATTCTTTCTACCTCAATTCCTAATTGAATATTATATTTACTACTCCTGGGAAGGAATACTTACCTTTCACATTGTCATTTTATTTTTAGAGAGGGTTTGTAGAGGCACAAGTTGATGATGGTCTTCTAGAAGTTTTTGGTCTAAAACAAGGATGGCATGCATCACTTGTTATGGGAGAACTCATCTCTGCTAAACATATAGTTCAGGTAATTCAAATATGTTGTTGACTGCTACATGTCATTTGTGAAGTGTTATTTTGAGTCGAGTTTAAAGAAAGGAATGGATGCAAATTGAAAAACGTTGGTAAACTGTTTTTGCAGGCTGCGGCAATTCGATTTGAACTTCGAGGTGGAGAATGGAAAGATGCATTTTTGCAGATGGATGGAGAGCCATGGAAGCAACCGATGAGCAACGAATTTTCGACTTTTGTTGAAATCAAGAGGGTACCTTCTCAATCACTAATGATCAGTGGAGAATAATTTGAGAGAGCTACACATTGTTGATGATGATGGTAATTTCTTACTGTTAGGATTAACCATTAATGTAAAGTAATCGGGTCGGTCGGTCGTCTTTCCAAAGGAATGTAAATTTTTTCATATTGTGCAAGTAATTTTTTAGGTGTGGGGAGAGTTTGCTGTTTCAGATTCATTTGAAGGAAGAACATCTGGTTCTCGTTAGGAATGTTGGCTGAACTGCAAATGCGTTGTGAGAGTGGCCAAAGCCTTCAAGCGTATTTATTGTTTGTATTATGTGACATTAATTCATTTGGCAATTCATGAAGCTCCCGATCTTCTTAAGATATTTCTTGTAAAATGCAAACTAAAAACGGTATGTGGAATTCTTATTAATAATCTATATCTTATCTTAACTTTCTTTTTGCTACGTTGAGTCTTATGCTTTCAGCTTTCATTCATTTTGGTTATTGTACATTCAAAATATTTCTTTTAGTCTTTGTACTTTTAACTTTAGTTCACTTTGGACCATATATTTTTAGAATGTCTATTTTGATCCCGTACTTCCAAAATGTGACCATTTTGGTCCCTTCATTTTCATTTTATTCTTAAGGGACCAAAATGATAACTTTTTAGAGTACATTGACTAAAATGAACAAAAATTGAAAGTATATGGAACAAAATGAACCAAAGTTGAAAGTACAAAAAGTAAAATGAACATTTAGAAAATACATGGACCAAGATGCAGCAAATTTGAAAGGATAACGAACCAATATTTTATTTTGAAAGTACTAGTATCAAGATGAACCAAAATATACATGTTAATGAACCATACACTATTCTTTTAATGCATGTTTACATGGCGAACAATAAATGAGAATATTATGTGGGAAATTTTCAAGATCCCAATACTCTTCAAGTTTCAATATTATATTCTATTTCTTTTGTTGCTAATGGAGGGATTTATGTGGCAACGACTCGATAGTTGGGGCAACTTTACTTTTATGCTTGAGATAAGAGGTTCAAATTTTCATACCTCTATTTGTACTAAAAAAAGAAAAAAACATTATGAAATATGTTCTTATAACTTCTTATTCTATTATAGTTATAAAAGGACTATAATAACATATTTAGTAAACTACTACATATTGATATCTCTTGCATATGTAGTTAGAGTTGAGCATATGGGTAAAATTATACAAAATACTCATAGAAATTTGGATTATGCATGGCCTTTAGATAAAAATTTTAATTTTACTCTTGAACTTTTAAACTTGTTTTAAAAAAAAAATACCAATAGCGAGTTTCTTTTTCTTTCTTTTTTTAGTTAAAATAATATAGAATTTGATGTCATAGTTGAGGTGTAAAAAGTACCAGACATGTATGACATCATTTACAATATTATTTACATAAATTGAAGTGAAAATTAGTGTCTAAAAATTGATTATGTGAATTATTTTAATTTAATAATATCATTTGAGAGGGAACTAACATTCATAATCTTTTATATAGTTGTAAACAATATCATATACACATTATGACTTTTTCATATCAAAGGCCACATCAATTTTCATCCTTTGTTGTAATGAAAATGTTATTTTTTTGGAACACATTTCAAAGTTCAAAGATGAAGATGAAAATTGGGGTAGGAACATTTTAACCTAGTTTATATGTAACTCTCTTTGGCTTCGTATGTCTAGGAAAATGAACATCTAGTACTTTAATTAATTTCATGTTTAAATAAAACATACAACTTTTATTTAAAAGACAAAATTCGACTATCAATATTTTCAATTCGTCTCTACATCCTGAGAGTATTTCTTAAAGAGTCACATTTCAATAAAGACAAAAAGAAAAATCTCTATTTTTCTAAATTGTTTGAAAACTAACTTGTGTTTACCTTTTTTTTTTTTTTTTAAATATTTTGCTAATTAATCCCTCATTATTACTACCCAAAAACAAGTTATATTTGTTGCGGACGAACAAACATGAAAATCATCAACCTCTTAAAAAATAAGGAGAAAAACAAAAGTTGAAAAGACATCTTTTCAAATCTAAGACGACCCAAAAAAGTTAAATTGTGGACAACTTTGTTCCCCTCTCTAGGAATCTTACAAAAATGATAAATACTTACAAAAGCATGTTCTCCTCTCTAGGGACCTTACAAAAATGATAAATATCTACAAAAAAGCGAGATTAAGAGCCTCCTTCACATAAAAATCAACTTGAGACAAATCAGAATTCATATGATTCAACAATCTAACTGCCTCTGAAGAATCTAACTTGACTTCCGCAAAACAGTTCTACCCATGACTTCATGGGTTTGCGTTTTTCTTTTTTAAAAAGTTATATTTGTTGTCAATATCTTTCTAACAATATGGTTACAAAAACACTGATTTGGAAAGATCCAATGCACATATAATTCCCTTGAACTAAAGAATACCCACAAAATTACATACTTTGTTAACTTATATATTGTACTCACTTCCCTCCCTTTATTAATTTGTTTGTTGGCTAAGACATATATATCCCATCACTGGAAACCCATGGCTTCATGCATCACATGCAGCCATTCTCCTGCCTGAGTCCCTTTATTTCCTCCATAAATAGACCCACACTGCCCACCAAATTTTTTTTCTCAGTATAGATATATATTAGATGGTTGCTAACTCGAGCGTAGTTCAACTTTCACAAAATATATGCCTTCAATGAAGAAGATTAGAGATTTGAATCCTCTAACCTGCTTATTGTTGAACTAAGCCTATAGATACTTATTCTAACATTAAATTTCTTGTTTTGTTATATACTTTGTATTGATGTTTTAAAAAATTAAATTAAATTTAGAAAACTAAAAGGGAAAATTAGTTTTTAAAAAGTAGTTTTTGTTTTTAAAATTTGGCTAAGAAGAACTCAACTCTTGTAGTTAAGAAAGATACTAACCATGGTAAGAAATTGAGAGGAAATAAATTTAATTTTCAAAAACTAAAAACTAAAATGAAAATTGTTACCAAACGAAACCTAAATTATAAATTTTGCATTTAATAGATTCTTAAAATTTTAAATTTTATGTAATATGTCATTCATATTTTTATGATTTTAAAATTTCACTGGCATAGTATACCCAGTTGAAAGTTGGAGGATTTTATTGGACACCATAATTAATAATTTTATGTCTAAAAGATAAGATAACTTTAAAAATGGTAAAATATGTCAGGAACTTGAATTGAAAAATTTAGATACTGTTTGACGAGAATTTTATTTTTAGTGGTTTGTTTTTTTATTTTTATTTTAAATAAATTATGTTGGCTTCTCCCTAGTTCCTATAGTATGAGTTTCACGACTTTTAAAATAAACATCTGAATGTGTAGCGCGATCAAAAACAAAATTAAGTTTTTTTTTTCTAAAAAGATTTAACTACTTTTCTAATTTTTTTTTTTTTTTTTTTAATTTAAATTTTAAAAAATTTTTAAAAAAAAAAAAAAAAAAAAAAAAAAAAAAAAAGAAAAAAAGAAATCAATGTCTAGAAATCTTATATATAACCTTAATTTTTGAAAAAATATAGTTATCAAATCAGGTTTAATACTTTTTTTTAAAGTTAAGTACTTACCAAACAGTCTTTTAGGCTAGCAACGAACAATGACAAAAAAAAAAAAAAAAAAAAAAAAAAAAAAAGAAAAAAAGAAATCAATGTCTAGAAATCTTATATATAACCTTAATTTTTGAAAAAATATAGTTATCAAATCAGGTTTAATACTTTTTTTTAAAGTTAAGTACTTACCAAACAGTCTTTTAGGCTAGCAACGAACAATGACAAAAAAAAAAAAAAAAAAAAAAAAAAAAAAAGAAAAAAAGAAATCAATGTCTAGAAATCTTATATATAACCTTAATTTTTGAAAAAATATAGTTATCAAATCAGGTTTAATACTTTTTTTTAAAGTTAAGTACTTACCAAACAGTCTTTTAGGCTAGCAACGAACAATGACAAAAAAAAAAAAAAAAAAAAAAAAAAAAAAAGAAAAAAAGAAATCAATGTCTAGAAATCTTATATATAACCTTAATTTTTGAAAAAATATAGTTATCAAATCAGGTTTAATACTTTTTTTTAAAGTTAAGTACTTACCAAACAGTCTTTTAGGCTAGCAACGAACAATGACAAAAAAAAAAAAAAAAAAAAAAAAAAAAAAAAACCCAAAAACTTCAACAATAGGATCGAGGGGAGAATACTATATATCTAGGAAAACATATTTCTATATCAAAGAGTAGTCTTGAGAGAATGCCAAAAACGACTAGAGTACGAGCAAATTTGTTTTCCTCCTTAGAAAAATGTGACAAAAGAGAACTAAGTTACCAACAAAATAAATATCCTCAAAGAGTCCCAATATCAGCTTAGGAAAACTTGAACTATGAGACACAATTGGGAGGATAAATTTGTAATTTAGAAAAGTAAAAATATATAAATATATCGTGTATATTTCATTTTCATTCCCATCTTCTTTCAAAAAGGCTCTTAAAAACAAACAACAAACTCACATACCACAGAATTGATAATAGCCATTGCGGCAGCCACCAGATCAGAATCACTTATCAGCATGGAGGCAGCTGCGCCTGCCACGCCGTGGCATTCGCCGTTGCCGTACTTATTCGGTGCCCTCGCTGCTGTATCGATTCTTATTTCTTTTTCCCTCTTGATGCTTGGCTGCTCTTATTGCCGGAAGGTTTCTGTATCTGTATTGAACGGCGACGATCGTGCTGCTCGAGCTGCTGACGTGGAGTCCGGTCGAGGCAAAGGCAATGATGATCGGAATCTGCTGCCATTCCCCGTGTTTGACGACAAGATATTGGTAATAATGGCCGGAGAAGTTAGCCCAAGTTTTATAGCTACTCCCATGTCGTTGAGTTCAAATTGAAGTAAAATTGATGGGTTGCCGTGAAAAGGCGGCGGCGGCGACGGCGGCCGCCGCAGAGTATGGTGATGGGTAATCAATTTTAGATAGGGTCCTAATTAATTGGTCTATGTTTTTGTTTTCCATCTTTCAATTTGAACATTGATCTTCCAATTGAAATGTCTCAATTTCATTGTTTTAGGTGTGGATTTTTTTATCTTTTTCATTTAATCCTTACGATAATTACATGTTTAAATAATAACTATATGAAAATCAATAGTATCATGAAGTTGATGATTGTTACAATACGTTCAACATTTATTTGAATAATAATGTATCAACTTTCTATAACAATTAATAAATTTATACGAGTTAAAAAGAGTATAATGTAGTGATAATCGACATGTGCTATCTTTTTTGGAGTCCAAAATTCAAATTTTCATTTTCATACCAACAATATGGAATTGGTAAACTTTTTTTTTTTTTTTTTTTTTAATGATCATCAGAGAGAAGTAAGTGTTTTATCAATTAACTTTAACCTTTTAACGTTTTGTGCTAATAATCACTCCATATATAAAGGGTAAAATCAAAATTGTTAAAAGATCAATAAACAAAGCTAAAAAGTTGGGACTAAATTTTTTATTTAGCATTTTCTTTCTTAGTGCCTTAGATATTTAAAATTTAATACCAAAAATAGCATATATTTGTAGTTGGGACTAAATTTTTTATTTAGCATTTTCTTTCTTAGTGCCTTAGATATTTAAAATTTAATACCAAAAATAGCATATATTTGTAGACAGGTAAAGTATCTATAACTTTCTTAGTTCAAGCTAAGGCTCATCAAATCTTTCCTGTGCCTAATAAACATTGCACTTAAAAAGAAAGAAAAGACAAACCCCCCTCTTGGCTTTCACCAAAGAATAATGCCCTTGCCTCCCCCTCTTCCTCTCAAAATATCACTCTAGGAAGAGATGGCACTATAGGAAAAAACAAAATGGTAATGTAGGCTTCTTGTTTCCTAACCATTTCATTTTAGGATAGTTGCAATATAGGATTAAGACCCAAAATATTAACAAATATAATACAATGTAAAAGAATTTTTGTAGATATGACAAAATTTAGATTCAGTTCTCTTGAAATCTATTAGTGATAGAATATTTCGCTAATAAAAGTCTATCAGTGATAAAGTATATTACTGATGGAGTCTATCATCTATAGAGTTTATCATTGAAAATTTTTACTATATATCTATTTGTAATATTTTAAAAATGTTGTTATATACTTAATTATTAGTCTTAAATGTGCTACACATAGCAAATACCCTTGCTTTTGAAAATTAAATTGATAAATCATTACTTCTGTTTATAATGTTCTTGCTTACCTAGTTTTTAAACATGTTTCAAAAGTCAAATTAAAATTCAAAAACTAACAAAGAAAGTAATTTTTGAATTTGATTTTGTTCATAAATTTTAGCTAAGAGTTCAAAACGAAGGTTTGAAAAACTTAAAAAAAAAAAAAACAATATAATTTTGGAAAACTTATCAAACGGACCTCTAGATATTGTTAGTTAAGGAGAATTTAAGGTGCATATAAACCTTGCTAAAAAGGAGAATGAAGAAGACTTAAATCAAATAATGAAGTACGTTTAGGCAACCAAACTAACAGAAAGAGAGAGAGAGAGACACTTACAAAGAAGCACAAAAAATGAAGAAAAGAGGGAACCAAAAAGAAATGAAATGTTTAAAGTTAAAAGCTTATCTAAGAAGAAATGTTATATGATGATATGTCTTTGGAAGTATTCTACGTAAGAAAACAAAGGAAAACTAAGAATCAAAATTAAATATTATAGAATTTTGAATATATATTTTGAATTTGAAAATTTTAAAACGTAAAATTATATTAAAAGAATAAAATCAATAATAAATGCAGTATTTCATGTTATAAACTGTTACTTCACTTTTGTTAAACTAAAGTATGTATAATATAATGTAATACAGATTATACAATATTACGAAATAATAATTATACAAAATTTTTAATATAATATATTTTCATAATTTAATTAACAAATAGTCTATATTCATTGTGGTTTATAAATCAATCCTCAAACACATTTTGAATATATAAACTACAATTCTAATTGAATTAAATCGTTTGTTTTCAATTTTTTTTTTCCAAATCCCTTTGTACTTGCTCATATTGTTTTCTTATCAATGAAGCTTTGAAGTATCCCCTTAAAAAGATGTTTATAGATTGTCTATCATGAACATTGTTCATGCTATAGTTTATTTTTATAAATATATATTTATTAGCATTCTCTTTATCAATTTTAGGTATATATTCATTTAAAATTTAACCAAACCAGACCAAAACGTAGCCTTCCAGGCTAGAACTTTGTCATTCTAGACATAAAACTTAGTCATTCTAAGCTAGAACTTTGTATATGGCTATCATCCATAAATTAATACATAATTAATCATTTAACAAGCCATGCTTAGTCAACATTCATCACACAATCATTTTGGTTGGCAACGCCAACAATGTTATCCTTTCAGTTTTTTCCTTGCAGGTATAGAGTGTTACAGTAGAAGTGTCACTTACTTCAAGATTAAACTCCAATTAACAACCAAATTTATCACTTTCGTAGCTTAAGAAAATATTGAATCAAACCTAAATCGGTCCTTGTCCCAAATTCGCCTCAATTCCTCCAATAATGATCCCAACCTAAGTACATTGTACAATTGAAGGGTTAAAATTTAAACTATAACGACTACCAAAGTGGATTCAAAAGGCTTTTAAAGTCTTACTACTCACCGAAACTCACTCAACAACCTTCTACACTTGCCAGACAACACACTAATATCCTTTAAAACTCGAATTTAACATCTAGATAATTGAAGAAAAAATTAATGTAAATTTACCTGAAGCTCTGGATGCTACAGTACTGTAAGGCGAAATTCGTCGCCCAATTCTACTCCAAATATTTAACAATTCTCACCAAAACCGTAATAGTAGAAGACCGGATCAAACACAGAGAACCTATGAATTTCTTAATTAAATGGAATTGCTTTGTTGAATAAATTTAAATTGCGGAAAATTAAATTGAAAATAAACTCAATAGTTAAAAACCTAGCCTAGGCTTTCGAGCTATTCTCCAATTGCTACTTGATCACCGACTTATCATATTAATTCCTATTTGTTCCAATCTTAACCAACTCGCCTAGAAACGTTAGGCAAATGTTCAAATTATCAAATTAGTGGAATTAACTAGATGAAACACATCCTAGTTAACCTAACCAAACCCATTAAGTGAAGGAATTCGATAAGTCGAACATTCAATCAGAACGTTGAATTAAACATTCGAATTGATTCTCCCCTAGGTTGATAGATCAATGTTCTTTGTTTTATACAACAAATTACAAACCTAAACAACCTATTGCTACCTTTTAAATTGAATTGCAATTACATGCCACCTATCACAATTAATCTCTACCATGCATATGGTTACACAATCCCAATCAATTTGTCAGACAATCGTGAAATCACACAACCAAGAGTCATACAAAAACAAAGAATAATCAAAAAAACAATAATAAGAATTATAAAATTGGATCTAAAATCTCACAAGTTCACAATACAAGGGGAAATCACTCTACATCTAAGCTAGAATGAGTACCTTAGCCAATGATCGTCTTGAAGATAAGGTAAGGCTTTGATAAATGGAAGATGAAAAAGCAAGTGAAAAAAAGAGAGAAAAGGCTGGAAGTCAGCTGGAATAACAGATAATTAACATAGGCAGCCAAAATTTTATAAAAATGTGACAGCGCAGTGGCGCTCAACAAAAATCATCAGACATCCATCTTCGGAGCCCCACAGTGCTTTTTGCGTTTCAGGTGTGAAAGCCTCTAAGTAAAAAGCATCGAGCTTGGCCCCTAGGCAGTGCCATTACACCATCCTTCAAAGGTATTTTAGTCATTTTGCTTCCCTCTTTCTCTGTTGATGCAATTAGGTTCCGCTTTGACTCGATTTCAGCTCTAAGTTCTACCTCACAAGTGCTCAAAACCTATCACATAGCCAAATAAACAAGTAAAATCTAGGAACAACTTCGAATTAAGTAGAGCAAGATAGCACATTTCGGTGCTATCAAGTACATACAGAGGTTGATACGAAAATATAAGACCAAAGTGTCCTCAATGACATAATTTCTAAATTGAAGGTGATTAAAATGAGGATAAGACACTCAAATTCATTTTCTCCCTGCCTTTTCCTTAGTACATGAATCCACTTTTGATCTACAAGACAAAGACTTTAGATTTTGTCATTAGTAAACTTGTATGGGAGGAAAAAGAAAAAAAAAAAAAAAAGGAAGACTAGGGAGTGAAGTGAAAAAAAATTGTTCTTCTCAATTTCACTTAGAATTGGCTCTATTTTCTTAAGTAATTCAGTATAATGCTGCTGTATATATAAAGAACTACACGCAAGTTGAAAAAAATAAAAGGAAGGACCTTGATTTTATCAAATCACAGACAATGACAATTGATGTATGATTTGATGTTTCAAAATAGGCACTAACAATGGTAACTAATTTAAAGAAAAGAAAAGTCTTGGTGGGAGGAGCTTTAATGAGAAGAAATTGGCAATCAATTAATAATGAATCTTCCCAATTAATTTAGCCAATCAATTATGCACCAGCTAATTTTTAGGAGTTGGATTTTAGGAAAGTCAATCAGAATTAAGATGCTTTATGTAAGCTGGAATGATTGCTAGTGGTTCATTTGAGGGAATTGATTTGTTGATTTTCTTCCTTCTTCTTCAAACTGGAGGGAGGGAGAGAACGATGTTGGAAATAAATTTTGGAGGTTGGAAGAAATTTGGAAAAGATATGTTGAGAAAGAGGCTAATACTGTTATTGAGCACTTCTAATTTTTGGTTTGATATAAATGTTAAGACATACCTCTTATTTATACTGGTTGCCACTCCTAAATTTATAAATTTTACCAACACTTTGTGATCTAATGGTTACAAGTTACTCTCTAGAATATTCTTTACGATTACACTTTTTTTCTCATATATTCTACATAAATCTTCAATCTACTTTAAATTTCTCCTACAAGTAATTTCTCTAGAATATTCTAATACTTGATATTTCTAGAAATTGAGCTTTTATTTTGGACTAGGCCCAAATACTTTTAACCCAAAATCAAGTTTATATTTGGGTTGGTTGCACAAATAACAATCAGACTCAAAATGATAAAAAAATATAGCACAAGGAAAAACATATTAGAGATATAGCACAAAATTAGCGCTAGATATCACTGATAGTAGCTATCAATGATAGTCACATTGGTAAATGACTAAAAAGCCCATGTTTAACTCACCATTTCACGCTTCTTCTTTTGATTTTCTCAACTTGAAAACTATCACTAATAGCAGCTCTTAGTGTAAATTTGAGAAATATTAATACAACATTAAAATGGTAACACTTGAAATATTAGCTTTCAATTTGCTATCATTTAGTAGTGGCTATTATTGATACCCATTAATTGGAATCAAGCTTGAACTATTAACACTTAAGGCCATCAGTGGTTGTAGACTTTTATAAATAGTTATCAACTTTGAAAGGAAACTATCAACTTTCAAAGATTAACATTTAAAGTTATAAGTGATATAAGTCTATTAATGCGAGGTTTATAAGTGACTATCACTGATATCTACCTAGGTCATATCACTGATGACTCTTGGCTATTAATGATAGCTTTTAGTAGTGGCTATCAATGATAGACTTTCATCAAATGTAATCAACTTTTATATCATTGATATCATCGATATAAAGATATCACTTAAGTTCTATCATTGATATCGCATATATCATGATTATCGATGATAGTTTCTATCACTGATAATATGCAATTAGAGATAACTTTTGTCATTCATTTTTACTATCAAATAACATGCTATCGTTGATAGCTTCTATCACTGATAACATGCTATTAGTGATAACTTCTAGGCATGTCACTTACACTTTAATTTGAGATTCAACTTTATTAATTAATTCCACTAAGTTGGCTACCAAATGATAGACTTCTATAAGTGGCTATTAATTGTGGAAGAAAATCATCAAAGATTAAGCTATCAATGATAGAAAATTTCAGTAGTTATTTTTTATAGACTTTTATTAGTAACAATCAATTTTGAAATATTAACACGCAAAGCTATCAATGGCTTTTATTGAGAAACTTTTATCATTGATACATAAATATGACAGATATCTATCTAAGTTCTATCACTAATATCACTAATAATGAATGCTACCGATATACAAATATTTAGTGAATTCTATTCTAACATTTAAAAACATGAGTGATAGGTAGTGAATTCTTCAATCAAGGATATAATTCTTTGAGTGACTAAATTATATGTATATTAGTGGCTATGACCGATAGATTTATATTATTACAAGGAAATTGGGGAGATGGAAGAAAAATAGGAAAAATAAAAGTATATTAGTGGCTATCACTCATAGATTTATATTATTACGAGGAGATTGGGGAGATGAAAAAAAATAGGGAAAAAAAAAGAAAAACAAAAGAAAGGATAGAAGAAAATATGAGAAGATTTGAGAGATGGAAGAAAATAGGGAAAAAAAAAAAAAAGAAAAGAAAGGGAAGAAGAAAATATAAGGAGATTGGGGAAATGAAAGCAAAATTGGAAAAAAAGGAAAAAAACAAAGGGAAGAAGAAAATATGAGGAGATTGGGGAGATGGAAAAAAAATTAGAAAAAGAAAAGGTAGAAGAACAGAAAAGAAAATATGAGGATATTGGGGAGATGAGAGCAAAAGCTAGAAAAAGAAAATGAAAAAAAAAAAAAAAAAGAAGTTGTGCAAGATAAGGGAGGGCAAAATTAGAAATCATAAAACTTCAAAAGTTGACTAGTCAACATTTGCCATATTTGCAAATATTTTAAAAATGTGCTGTATTTTTAGATTTTTCCTCTTATTTTGCTATCTATTACAAATATCCTTTATATTTCAACACTCCCTCTTAAACTTGATTTTGTTACTCCAAGCACACCAATCTTTGACTATAAGCTTTCACCACTAATCTTGCTTTGCTTTCAACTTATTCTCTTGCATTCTTCTTGGCTTTGTAAACCCATTTCACACCAATCGCCTTGTGCCCTTTTGGAAGTGAGACTAGCTCTCATTTGTTGTTCTTCTTGATCGCATTAACCTCTTCATCCATAATGCTTTTCCAATTTGGATTCTCCATAGCTTCTTGAAAGTTCATGGGCTCACTATCAGCAAAAGACAAAATAGACTAAGATTATCTTAATTTTCAGTTACCTCATAGAGTTCTTGTAAACTTCTGAAGCGTTGAATACTTTCGCTTGAGCTTCTGTCTTCTTGAGAACTTGAAGTTGGAGA
This sequence comes from Citrullus colocynthis, assembly GCA_031780015.1. NCBI lineage: Eukaryota > Viridiplantae > Streptophyta > Magnoliopsida > Cucurbitales > Cucurbitaceae > Citrullus > Citrullus colocynthis. The sequence continues at coordinate 1,100,652 of QLSR01001493.1, forward strand.
AGCTGGTGGCGTAGAAGGCTCCTCTCTTGTTTGTACTGTATTTATTTGCTCCATGTCATTTTCTTCAAAGTAGGGCAGGAAGTTGTAATCTTCGTTATGTCGTCTCTAATCCCATTCTCCTTCTTCATCGAATACTACATCTCGACTCAAGATTATCTTTCTTGTATTTGAATTGTAAAGTTTGTAGCATTTGGTATTGGAGTCATAACCGATGAATATGTATTTCTCACTCTTATCATTCAACTTGTCTTTTCATCTGGTATATGCACATGTGTAATGCTTCCAAAGAATTTGAGATGAGAAATCCCAGGCTTCCTTCCACTCCATGCTTCTTGTGGCGTTTTCCCAAATAACCTTCTTGTTGGAGATTGATTGGATAGGTAAACTGCGCAGGCTACTACTTCTGTTGTCCAAAACTCCTTTGGCATTTTCTTGCTTTTAAGCATACTTCTTGCCATGTTCATGATTGTTCGTTCTTCCTTTTTGCCACTCCATTTTGTTGAGGGGATCTTGGCACAGTCAAGAATCGACGAATTCCATGGTCTTCACAATATTTTTGGAATTCATTTGAGGTGAATTCTTCTCCATGATCAGATCTCAGGCTTTAATGACCAGACCACTTTCTTTCTCAACAAGGGATTTGAACTTCTTGAAATTCTCGAACATTACTTCTGATTTATTCTTCAAGAAATATACTCATATTTTTCTTGAAAAATTATTATTCAATCTGACATAGGTTTAAATTGCTGAAATTGAAAATTTAAGGTTAAATTGATACAATCTACCAAGTTTGACATTTAAATAGATGGAATTTATAGTTTAAAAAAGTTGAATAATTTTTTTTTTCCTTTTAAATTTGTAAAGTTTTAATCCCCTCCCATGAACTTATCATAGTATAATCATAGTATAGTACTGATGTTTTTATACAATAACTTAGTTCTTATAGTTTACAAATATATTTGATCGTTAGGCACTTTATTAATCTACCTGATAAAACCCCTTTCATTTCACCTTAGTAATATTTTACATGTTAAAGACTAAAATCATATGAAGCTGGTGTAAAAACTAAAATTTTTACACTATAAAGTTAAGAGATTAAGTCTTTACAAAATTCAAGTTATATAAACTAAATTATTATAAGTTATATAAACTAAATTATTATGCATATAAAAATTTAAAGATTAAATCGTTACTGTTTTTCGTTTAACCCATTTTCTTTGATCACTTATACACACACATAAAATTTCCGTAGATATTTGAATTTCTATCATTGCTTTCACCAACACCCTGCACATACTCCATTCAAATCCATTGCTAGCTTGTTGGAAAAAAATATATATATTAAAATAAAATGGGACCAATTAAAAAGTGAAAGACAGGTGCATTCCCAAGCCTCGTGTTTGTAATAAAGTGAAAAACAACTCTTTCTAATTGGCTAATAACTTTTTCCCACCAAATTCCACAAATCAATGCTTATAGTTTATATGAGAAAAGGCTTCTCAAAATATTATTTGGCTTTCATGGCAAGACAAAATCATAAATTGCATGATTTCTCCCCCTCCTTTGCTTATTCCTCAAAGCACCCAACCACAAAACACTTAAATGCCCTTATGAGATTCAAAAAGAAAAACAAGAGAGAGAAGAGATATAATAACTTTTGTTTGTTCCTATATGCTTTGGGAAAGTTTTTATTTATGCTTCTTAAACAAGAATATTGAAATGAAAGCTAGCTAGGCTAAGGTGGCCTCACACTTCAACTGAAACTTAATCATTTTGTTGCATTATTTCTAAACCCTATCTTTCCATATTGGTCCTTAGCTTCACATATACAAATAAAACATAACAAGAACTTCTCTTACACTCGTACTCACAATCCAATATTTCATTTTCCAAGCCATTTTCTTTTTGGTGAAGAGATGGGGTTCTCATCGCCCGTTAAGATACTCGTCGGGATTCCTTCCGACGACATCGATGAGAGCAGGAAGCTTCTTTCTTGGGCCATCACAGTTCTAGCTCATCAACATGACTGCATTGTTGCTACTCATGTTCTTGGTTAGATTAACTTCACCCAACTTTCTTCAATTCAGCAAATTTTTTTTTCCCAATTTTGATATGCTTTCTTTGAATTGAATAATGACAGTCAGTGACGATATGAAGAAGCGTGGATCGACCAACATGACGATGAAAATTCAATCACAGCTTCGCCGAGCAAAAGCCTATGTCATATCGATTCTCGGAGAGTTCGCCAATATTAGCCAATCCAAGCAGGTAAATCAACTATGTTAAAAGATACATTCGGTATGATATTGTCTACTTTTGGACCTAAGCCTGCAAATGTCATTTTCAGGTAAATTTGGAAGCGAGAGTTGGTTTTAACTCGAGCATTGGAAGAGGTTTGACTGAAGAAGCAAGGTTGATTTCAGCCGACCTCCTCGTTCTTCGTGGTGCAAGAAACAAATCAAACAGGTAAGGAAGGAGTTAAAATTATAAAAAAATATTGAGTTGTTTTAGAATGAAAATTAGTAATTTGGGTTGATTAGTGATGATTTTGTTTCTTTATCTTATTTTAATTTGAATTAGAAGTCCCAGCATTGGAAGGTATTGTTTGGAGAATGCTCCTGAGAAATGTACTCTGGTCTTCTTGGGAAAGCAAGAGCAGATCAAACAAAATTTGGAATTTGATTCTAATTCTCTTCCATCTAAAGGTAAAATGAAGTGGAAAGAAAAAAAAGAAGTTTATGTTTGATAATATTTTGTTCTTTTTTTTTTATTTTTTTTTATTTTTAAAAAAAACATATTGTGTTTATTTAATTTTAGAATTTTCATAATGAACTATAAAAAGTTTCTATGAAGTGTTTGAATTTTCAATTTGGTCTTTAATAGGAAACATTACTTCTAAATTATATCATCATTTTCAAATCGCAGAAGAAGATAAATGCGACAAAGAAGTTTCTAGAGCTGAAAAGGCAGAGAGCAATAGGGTTCCGCCACTCGTGGCGGTGGACGATGAAGTCGAAGCCTCCGGCGGCTCCATTTCAAACACCACCACAGAGGAAGACTCCTCCACGTCGGGCGACTGCAGCACTATCGGCTCTCCTCCTCCACTAGTTTCCCCTTTCAAATCCCAATCCGGTGACCAGAGACAGCGATTGTCGCCGTGTAAATTGATATCGTCGTTCATCGGGTCGCCTTTTCGGAAGAGAAATTGTAGCTTTTCTGAGAAGCAATCGGGTCAGCCTTTGTTAAGATGCTTCAGCTATGAGGAGATTTTGAATGCTACCAATAATTTCCATCCAGGTTCGTTTTCACCAAGCTTGTTTTCTTTTGATGAAATTTGACACTCAATTTTTTCCTTTTCCTTTTGCTTTTGGTTTTATTTGGAGTTGGTTATTATATTTTGTTTACAAATTATTTGAAATGATAATCCTCACAATGTGGTTGTCTCTCACTCTTTCATGTAAATTCAAAATTAGATACAAATCCGGAGTTCAAAAGTTTACCAAAATTATCAAATTTAAATTGTCTATAAAGTAGATTAAAATTTTTTTTTTTTTTGTTTTTGAAAAATACTATCGTTGTGAGTCGTTAGATGCACCAAAATATCTCAATTAAATCGACACATTCATAGCACCCTCGAAATTAAAATTATTGTCCATCAACCTTATCCCTTCCTTTCTTATTTACTTTTATAGAGAAGTATTGCAAGTGTATTTAAATATATACGGACTTTTTTATATGATTGAGCACAAATAGTAAACAAGCTATGCAACATGGAAGAAAACAAAATTCAACTACCTTCCCCATACTTATCAACTTATCATTTAAAAAAAAGAAAAAAATTTCTTTTCTTTGAGACAATAAAAAAGATGCACATATATTTTCTAGATTAATTTTTAGATGAATTATCTTTTTAGTCTTTGAATTTTGAAGAATGGGTGTGTTTGGTCCCTTGGTTCTAAAATGTACATTTTTAATCTCTAAATTTTTTAGATTAGATATTTTTGTTCCCTAAATTATCAAAATATATCTTTTTAGTGCCCTAGTTTATAAGAATAGACCTAAAAGGCCACTGAAGTAATTTTGTTATTATTTTAAATAGTTATATGACATTTTAAATTAAAATATTAGTTTTAAAAAATAGTTTGAGAGAGAGAGAGATAATTTTCTAAATTTATTTTTCTAATTTAAAGTATTAATACAAAAACTTTAGAGATCTTTAAAACCTATTCTTAAAAAAAATGGAGATCAAAAGGGTACATTTTGAGAGAACTCATAGACCAAATGTATGTATTCTAAAAAACTCAAAAATTAAAAGGATACATTATTTTGAGTACTCATAGACCAAACACACATATTCTCTAAAATTTAGGGACTAAAAAGGTAATATTTCCTTTAACTCTATTTTTTTTTTTTTTTTTGAATAATATGCGTTTAAAGAAAGGACACTTAAAAAAAACTCAAATCTTATCTTTACTATCAAAATATTTTGAATTTGTTATCTAGCGCTTCCAATGACTAAGGGCGTAGAGAAGTGTAGTGTATAAACTCTCTAACCCTAGAGGCGTTACTATTTTGTATTTTGTAATAACATTCTCTCTAATAAAATTATTCTCCATATGCTCCGTGGACGTAGTTGAGTACACACGGTTAGTGAACCATGTAAAAATATGTGACAATTATTTGTTCTTTTATGTTTTCTATATTCTTTATTTATTGATTTCTTAACATTTACCTCTCGAAACTTTTAAAAGGTTAATTTTGATCACTAAACTTTATTATTATATTTTTATTTTTGAACTTTAAATTAAATAAAGAAAAAGAAAAAAAAAACAAAATTGGGGATATTTGTGCAAATATTTGAAGGTCTTTTGTTATTGTTTTGGTTTAAAATCAGATAACATGGTAGGGCAAGGTGGGTATTCAGAAGTTTACAAAGGAGAACTATGTGATGGAAAGATGATTGCTGTGAAGAGACTAACAAAAGACAACAAAGATGGTAACAAAGAGAAAGAATTTCTTATGGAACTTGGAATAATTGGTCATGTCTTTCATCCAAACACAGCTTCTCTGGTTGGCTGTTGCATTGAAAATGGCCTTTATCTCATCTTCAACTTCTCTCAAAATGGAAACCTTTCTTCTGCATTGCATGGTAATTATTTAGCCAACTTTACCCTTTTTTTTTTTTTTTCATCTCTAAATTCCACTCACTCTCGTTTCTATAAACCTATGATTTACTTCTTTAGGGTATGTGTGCGTCAATTGCTCATAAAATTTAAATTATAAAGATTTCAATTTTCTAAATTGTCAATTTATTTACAAATATAGTAAAATGTCACTATCTATCAGTGATAGACAATGTTAAACATTGATAGACATCCATTAGTAATAGATCAGTGTTTACCACTGATACACAATAATATTTTATTATATTTATAAATATTTTGAATAATTTTACCATTTAACACATTACTCACGATTTTATTAAAAGATATATTAATTTTCATCTAGATAAATTGATGGAATAGGGCAAACAAAAAGATGGGCCTATAAAAAGAGTAGCCCAAAAAAGGAGTCCAATAAAAACTAACCTAAACTAAACAAGATCAAAAGCTTAGCTCCAATTCCAAACAACAAAACTTAATACCTAATGAATAATGGGCAAGGATTAAGTGCAACTTCGGGTGGATCTAATTTTATGCTCCTCTTTCTATACATAGGAGAAAAATATATAAATAATTCAATTTCCTTTTTAAAAAAATTACCACATGACGATATTTTATTGAGTGTTGTTTGGGTGTACAATAGAAGGATACATTCCAAGTCGCACTCAAACTTTTTCATTAATAATTATAATGTACTTTCAAAACAAACACCTAAATCAAGAGCATTTAAACCCGGCAAGGAGCAAACCTTCTTCTAAGGTCTCTCCATGTCCCCAACATTGGATGATTTCTTTCAATCTAGATGTTGTTATAAATCCAAGAAGAAAGGAAACTCAAAGATTATTTATGCGATTGATAATGAATGACATGAAATGCAATATAAAAAAATGAGTTTTATATACCTGAAATTACATAAGAAGTGCTTAATTAGGCAGTTAGTGAAATTAACTAAACCGTGCTTGAGACAATCAAATTAATAATTAATCAAACATACATTCACCTAATCTTAAAAAAATAATAATAAATGGTAAGATATTTATGGCAGGAAAAACAAGTAAAATATTGGAATGGTCAGTGAGATACAAGATTGCTGTGGGAATTGCAAGGGGTTTGCATTATCTTCATGAATGTTGCAAACATCGAATAATCCATAGAGACATCAAAGCTTCTAATGTTCTTCTTGGCCCTGATTATGAACCTCAGGTAACATATAATATATCTATATTTTCTTATATTTATTTGCCTTTTTATAACGTCATAACATTTATTCACAAGCCATAATTTTTTTCATACTATTTATGTACTTTCGTCTCAAAACTAATTAATAATAGAAACGAGTAATTAATTCATGTATCTTAGAAATATTTTAATATCTTCTATCTTTGCAACGTAAGATCTTCAACATATAAATTATTTGAGCTATATCGTTTTGACATGTAGCAGATAAATAGAAATAAAATTTTTGTTTTCGTTGTCTGTTGACGATCAAATGAGATTAGGAACTATTTAAAACAAGTTAACAAATTTCAAGGGTTTCTAACACAATTTGATTTTTCTTTATTTTTTTTTTTTTAATGTTTAAAGATTCATTGGTCAGATGCATTCAATAAATGTGTTTGGTAATTTTTATTCTTAATATTTTGATTTTCAGTTCAAATAATGAAAATTTTGAAAATAATATTTTTATATTTTACCGAGAGTTCAAATTTAAAATTTTAAAATACAAAATTATATTAAGAAAAGATAAAAATTTTGATAAATATATTATTTCATTTTATAAATTTAGTTTGTTCTTCCTGAACTAAATATATATATATATATATATATATATATATATATATATATATTATAAAATTATAACTTAAAACAATGAATTAATTAACTATAGTAGAGAGTAAACTAGTATTTAATCATAATTAGAGAACTATTTTCATGGTTTATAAACATATTACTAGACACATTGTTTTAGAAAAGAAAAATACATAAAGCAATAGATGTGCAGAAATATCTCAATTATGTCTCCTATTACTATACATATTTTGAACAATTTATTTAAATTAGGATTCAATTTTCAAACTTGCTACCACACATTTGAAAATATAAAATGTAACTTCTTATTTTAAAGGTGAATCTCTTATTTCCGATATATATTTTCAAATCACTAGTTAAATAGACCCAACTTTAACAACCACCATATTCAAACAATTGTTTCTTTTTTATTTTTCATATTTTAATTTTGAGTTGTTAATTTTCAATATATGTTTTCAAATCACAAACCAATACAACTTTTTATTTTTGATGGAATCTCTTATTTCCGACTTTATGTTTTCAGATCACTAATTAAATGCACCCAACCTCAAGAATTAAATAGACACTAAATCAAATCGTCGTTTATTTTTAGATAGTTGCAAATATAACAATCAGTCTCAAAATATTAGTAGATATAATACAATATAAAAAAAATTGTACATATAACAAAATTTAGATTCAACTCTCAGAGTTTGTGAGTGATAGATTTATATCCCTAATAGGAGTCTATTAGTGATAGAGTCTATCAAAGATAAATTTTACAATATTTACAATTTTATATATATTTATAATTCTTTAAAAATGTTGTTATAAACGTAATTATTTACCTTGAAAAAGTACTACTTATTGAATTTTTTTTTTTTGAGTTGTATTATTGTTGGTGGGTGAGGCAGATAACAGACTTTGGGCTGGCAAAATGGCTTCCAAACAAATGGACACACCATGCAGTGGTTCCAATAGAAGGCACATTTGGGTACTTAGCACCAGAATATTTCATGCATGGTCTAGTTGATGAAAAAACTGATGTTTTTGCTTTTGGAGTTCTTCTTTTGGAGATTGTCACTGGTAGAAGGCCTGTTGATTCATCCAAACAAAGCCTTCTCTTGTGGGTAATTAATTAATAATCCATGCCCTCTTCTTCAATCTTCACCTTTTTGTTAAAAAAAATGTGATTTACTTTGGAATTTTTGAACAGGCAAAGCCTCTTATGGAGTCGGGCGAGATCGGGCAGCTGGCCGACCCAAGGCTCAAATGCTACGACGCGAAGGAGTTGCAAAGAGTTGTCTTGGCTGCTTCTTGCTGCGTTCGACAGTCCTCGGTTGAACGACCATCGATGAGCGAGGTATGGTCCGACAATATGATACATGATAGGACATTATAGAATGGTGTGTGTGGATTGAATTATGAATTTGAATGGACCCAGTTGGGTACTTGAAAAAGTGTTACACTGTTCTTGTTGTCTTCTCCATCCTATGTTTTAAAGTTGACATTTTATGTGTCTTTAAAGGAAGAGAGAGAATGCCATAATTTCAAGTGGTAAAAAAGAGCCATTATTTCAACTTTGAGCCATTGTTTTTCTTTTTTAATTCAACATAACATTTGAAGCTGAGAGTCTGATTCGATTAAGTGTTGAAATAAATAAATTTATCCTAATCTATCCGTTTTAAATTTTTGAGTCAATCAATTATTTAACATATAACATAAATAGAATTTTTGCTCTGACCTGAATAAAAAATATAAGTCTTAATCAGTTTGAACTACATTTTAGTTGACTTTTGAATAATAAACTAGAATAACATTAAAAATTAGATTTTATATATATTAATTATATATTTGTGAGTTGTTGTCAATATAGCAAAACGAGTAAACTAATTTACAAATATAACAAAATATCATCGTCTATCAGCGATAGACAATGATAGACATCTATTAGTGTCAGTAATAAACATTGATATATGTTGATATTTTGCTATATTAAAAATATTTCCAACACATTTGATATTTAAAATAATTACACTATATTTATCTTATAAGTTAAGATTGGTAGAAATAATAACGCTACAAGGATGTTGTTTAATAGATTTTCAAATTTTTTTCATGAAATAGATTGTTAATTTTGATTCATGAAGTGAATGGTTTTGTTGTTAAGTACAATGTAAGAAAGAATTTGACCGTTTAAAAATTTTCTTTGTAATTAATTATGTTTGTAACATGTTTTTTTTTCCTATTTCTTTTGTTCTACTTTTCTGAAAAAAGCAAACAGAAAAACAAACCATGTGGTTGATTGCTTTCTTAGTCATTATTTATGTGGTTGATTGCTTTCTTAGTCATCATTTTTTTATTAAATAACACAGAAAAAATGTATTTTTTAAAGAGAAAAAAGGTGTTATTAATTACTTTAATGCCTATATATCATGCTCTCTAAATTTTGGGTAGAAAAGGAGTTCTCTAAAAAATTTATTTTTTGAACATAAATTTTCAACATTGTTGTGTCATTTGGATCTCTTTTTTTATATTTATTATAAATTTTATATGTTTGTAAGTATTAGAATAATAAGAAACAATAACTAAGAATTTGAAGCCAAATTTGGTATTAAAATATAAGAAATGTATTAGAAATTTGAATCACCCACCTCATCAATATCAAACATAAAAGAAAAGAAAAAATTCAACGGTTGAATTGAAGATTTAAAACCATATTACTTAAATACCCTTTAATCTAACCATTAAAATTCACAACTTTAAGGCTTGTATGATAACCATTTGTTTTTTAGATTCTCATGGTTTTCTCACACCAAATCTTTAGATTGTTTTCGTATCTAGGAAAAGAATTCTTAGTCAAATTTCAAAAATAACAATTTTTTTTTAAAACTATTATTTTAGTTTTAAAAAACTGAGCTTAGTTTCTAAAAACACTCACAAAAATAAAAGTAGATAACAAATAATCTTATAGTTACAAGCATTTACAAACTTGGTTTTTAAATTAATCAAATTAGAATAACTTTAAGGGAAGTTATCACCATCATTTCATGGTATAAAAAATCTAAACTCTTTTGTTCTCTATATCTTTAAATTTGAAGTCCTTCCCCCAACTTATCCTACGTACCTTTCTCGCACTAATGAAGTTTCACTCAATTTTTATTAAAAAAAAAAAGAAAAAGAATAGAATATTTTTCATTCTTTGATAGGTTCTTTTACATAAATTTACCAAATTAATTAGGAATCTCACTCCTCTTTCCTTATTTTGGTATTAAAGATATTAACAAATGCCCAATGTTTATTTGTTTATTATTATTATTTTTAATTTAATGAAATTATAGGTATTGGATGTGCTAAATAAAGGGCATGATTCAGAGATTGCAAAGAGCTTGAGAACCCCAAAGTTTACCTCTGAAGATGATAACGAATTGGATGATTACTCCATGATATTTGGATATGAAGTTCCAATAGACATTCTTCTTGAGGATTATTTATGAGAGTATATTTAATTCTGTAGTTTTTAATTGGAATTGAGAGTTCAGATTTTAGCCTTCCAGAATTTTGTATTTTATTCCTCCAAATTAAGCCTTTATTTATGAAGCTTGTTGTTTAAAATTTTATTAAATATCAATCACTCGTTAATATTTTCATATATTCATAAAATAATAGGTGAGTGGTTTATAGAGATATATTTATTATACTTTTTATAATTAATAATAAAACAATTCAAAAAGAATTAAAATCATAGGTGAGTGGTTTATAAATTTATAAAAACAATAAAAAATAAAACAGTGGTGCATCAAAGTGCCTAGCATGGAGTTGAAGTGGAGTAAATAAAGAGAGTGTACAGATAGTGCCACCCAAAAAAACATTTGTTCAACCCTTTTTTTTTTTTTAACCAAACAAATTTTTCAATAGTTGTTTCACTATGTTTTGATTCTTTTTAGGTGATAAAATTATATGAATTTTTAAATTGTGATGTTTCACAACAATATATTACTTGAAAGATGGTTTTTAAAAATCAATTAAAGTGATTTTCCGTCGTGACTTTTCAAGTGATTTTTGATAAGTGATTTTAAAACAAATATTATTTCAAACTAAAAAATATATATATAAAATAATATTTACTCAAATCTCTAATTTTTTTTTCTGTTTAATGTTTTTATAATCTCTATTTCTAACTTTATTTAATCTCTAGTTTATATATTTTTTCCTTACTTTTTTCTCTCTAGAATTTTTTTAAACATCTCAACTTCTTTTTTTTTTCCTCATTGACAGTGAAATTATTCTATATTTGTAAATAGTTTGGCTCATTTTGCTATGTTTAAAAACAGTAAAAAAAATTAGATTAAATTTTAAAATATTAAAGAGAAATAATTGAAAATAAATGATAAACATTTTAAGGGAGAATAAAGTTAGAAATAGGGATTATAAAAATTTGAGACAGAAAATTAGAGAGTGCGAAATTTTAAAATATTAAAGAGAAATAATTGAAAACAATGATAAACATTTTAGAGGGAGAATAGAGTTAGAAATAGAGATTATCAAAATTTGAGAGAGAAATTAGAGAGTGCGTGGTAAAATATATAGATAAATAATGATGAAGGGAGAATAAAAATTAGAAAGTTTAAAAAAATCATGGTTATAAGACAAAATAAAGTGAAATTGGATAATCTCTAGCGTTCTTTTCAAATATAGCAAAAGGAATAAAAATATTTATAAATATAATAAATTTTACTGTCTGTCTGCGATAGATCGTGATAGACTACTATCTGTGTTACAATAGACACAGATAGTAGTCTGTCACGATTTATAGCAGCCTATTGCAGATGGACGGTGTATTTTGCTATTAGTTATAAATATTTTTAGTAATTTTGCCGTTTATGATAATTTCTCTAATCTCTAACCATCGATATTTATCGAAAATCACTTAAGAATTAAAAATCACTCCTCAGTCAAGGGAATTGACTAAAAATCACTTATCTGACTTTGTTATACTAATAACTAAAACTTCTATACTATTATAAATATTATATTTGTAATAGATGCCTATTACGTAGCCAAGCTTAGTGGCTAAAGGTCATGTGTCTCCTAAAAACACATCCTTAATGGCCATAAAGCTCCACCACCTACTTGCCAAATTGCCTATAAATAGAGGCTTTTGGTGGATATTATTACACATACGAGAGAAAATAAGAGAAAAGATTGGTGAAATTTGAAATTTCATTTTCCATAAAATCCCACTTTTTAATTTTAGTTTATTTTAAGTTATTTTATTTAATTTGGTTATTTTAATTACTTTTATATTATTTTATTATTTAATATTATAATTTCTTGATTTTCGTGCTCCCGTTTTTCTGTCATTTTGCTCATCAATTTTACAATATATACAAATAAATCGCCTCCCTTTTAAAAAACAATGCTTTTGGACCTTTTGTTCCTCACCCCTATCTTCTTCTTATTTTTATCACCTTCATCTTTCTCTTCTCATATTTCTCTTTGTTATATCTCTTTCTATACAACTTTATTTTAGCTAAATAATCACAAGTTTCCATACAATTTTTTTGTGCTTTTTCATTAATGGAATTAGCTCTAGGGTATAATGAGTGAGAGTGCTAAAAATGTGTTAACCTAGTTGAAATATTCAAGTTCACTTACTAATCCTTTGTTACCTGTTTCTTGTTCAACAATTTTTTTTTCATCTTCCAACTATATTTGCTCATAAATTGATTACAATATTGAAGCATTGTGAATTTAAATGCCCTCCCAATGGGGAGGAGAAGATGAAGTTGAGAAAGAGAAGAAGTAAACATAGAGGTAAGAGAGAAAGAAAAGAAAAATGTTGTGAATCAAAGGTGAATAAAAAGGGATTGTAACGAGAGATAAAACGAAGAAGAAGACAAAAAAGAATAAATAGATGAGAGAGAGAGGACAAATTTTCTCATATTTGATGTTTGTGTAATTTAAGCGTGGTAGCACTTGAAATGTGATATTTCTCTTACCTTAATTCAAGATTGTTATACTATTTAGGACTTATTTGGATTGACTTAAAAGAAAAGTGTTTTTAAAAAAACACATTTTTGTTTAAACTCTTTTGACAAAAGCTCTTTAAAATACTTTCAAAATTTCTTTTTAGTGGTTTCTAAACACTCTAATTTTTTCTGAGACGACTTATTTTCTAAATTAAGCACTTGAGATGTATACCAAACACATCCTTAATGTGTTTATTTAGTGATTTTTGTAGGCATCAAGTACCTGAGACATAGAATCGAGCGTCAAAGTCACAATTTGGTTAAAATATACGAAAATGGAACTTGAATGCATTTGGGGCGAAATTACAAAAATACCACTAAGGGCAAAGTGTCGCCTAGTGCCTAGGGCATGAAGACAACACAAATTCCATTAGCTATGCATTAGGCAAGCGTTGCGGTGCTACGAATTTTGATAGAGATGCGAGTGCTTAGAGCTTTGTAACCCTAGGTCGGTGCTGCAGTACGTCGATTTCCCCCGTGGGCTGATATGCATAGAGTGTCACAATGCTCTACCCTAGCGACACGATGTTATGTACCTTGATCTCTTTATATATGTTCTTAGCCATCAGCAATGATCATCATCTGATTCCAGCCATTTTTCCATAGCTCTTCTTCATATTTTCCTTTGTTTTTTCATCTTTCAATGTACTCAAACTTCTCCCCATCGCAGATTTAGAAGTTGTGTATGGACTAAGGTATTCGTTCTAGCTTGGGTTGTTAGGATTTTCTCCCTTTTCATGTAAACTTATGATCAAGATTCGAATTTGGTTTTTATTTGTTTGTTGATTGATAAGCATTGAAAACGTGTTATCTTGCGCTACTTGATTCAGGGTTGTCCTTATATTTTATATGTTTATTTCATTATTTTATAGATATCAAGAATTTGTGAGGTAGAACCAGGCGTACAGCTGAAATGAAGCCAAAACAAGCCAAAACGGAACCTAATTGCATCAACTAAGAAAGAAAGAGGCAAAATGACATTTTTTGCCCCTGAATCTACAGTGCAGGGGCATCGCCTTGGCACTTTTTCCTGATAGCTAGGATTTTGGAGAAAGGCCCTAGGCAGCTTCGTTGCACCGTGGCTTTAGGGGCAAAAAGGTAATTTTGCTCATTTATTTCCCAATTGATGCAATTAAGCTCTGTTTTGGCTTGTTTTCGCTCCATTTCAGTTTTAATGCCTGGTTCTACCTCACAAATGCTCGATATCTTTAAAATAATAAAATAAACATATAAAATCTAAGGACAACCCTGAATTAAGTCGAGCAAGATAGCACATTTTTTTGTGCTAGCATTGATTTCTATTTTGAATTAATAATTTATGATTTACTATCTTGCAATTATCTGACAAACTTGTTGTGAGTATTAAATTGATAGCTGTGGATTTGATTTACAATATGTGACATGTAATTGTATTTTGATTCAAAAGTAGCAAAAGGTTAGGTTAGCTTGTGAACTGTTGTTTATAGCGGTGAATGTTGCTCTAATCAACCTAGGAAGAAATCGTTTTGATAGCATCGTAAATGTGCTATCTTGCTCCGCTTAATTCGAGATTGTTTCTCGGTTTTACTTGTTTATTTGGCTGTTTTATAGATATTGATCAGTAAAACCGGGCGTTAGAGTTGAAATGGAGCCAAATCGGGCTAAAGGGAGCTAAGTTGAATCAACGGGAGAGAGAGAGGAAAAATGACAAATTTTCCCTTGAAGTTATGGTGCAGCAGCACTGCCTAAGCGTTGTTACGACACTTTTTCCAGAGAGGATGAAGCTGTTGAAATGCTCTAGTGCTGCACTGCATTTTAGCACCACGACACTCCGAAGTTGAAACGCGGAAGATATTTGCCATAGCGTTGCGGCACTCCGATGGGTTTATAAAATAAACCTTCGATTTTTAGGTTAGGAGGTGACTACCAGCCGATTTCTCTTGAACTTCCTCTGTCGTTTCTTCCTTCTTTTGATCAATTCTTGTATCAAACTTTATTCTTGATACTCATTATGACGATTATAGGCTAAAGTTACATCATCTAGCTCGGATTTATGATTTAACTCTTAGTTTGTATCTCATGAGATTATGAACGATATTTTCCTTGCAATTTTATGGTTAATTGAATTCTCTCCTTGTATGACTTTACAATTGAATGTGTTTGAGATTTTCTAACAAATTAGTCTAGCATGTTTAATTGATAGTTATAGATATGTAATCGTTAGGTTCTTAGATCGCCAAGTAACAAAGGTTAAGTTAGGGTTGTAGATTGATTCGGCAATTCCGATCCAATTGCATTCATCTAACTAACTTAGGAGAAATTCACATCAAACATTGAAATAAATTATTTTGTTCATCTTAACAATAGCCCTCGAACTTAATGCTAATAGGTTCGCATGTTTAGGATGCCTTTCATCTAAACACAAGAATCAATTTGATTAATAGGACTTCATTCTAGCCTTTCTAGAAGCGATTGGCTAAGTTTAACCAAAGAAAAGTTGCAATGCATTTATGTGTATTATCAATGATTGAGTAGCAAAATTGAGAGTGTGGTCCAATTTTACCCCGAGCTAGGTCTTTTTTCAAATTGAATTTAAATCCAACAAATTCGTAACTTGGATTCCCTTGCTATTACTTTTCTTCTCTTGTGATTGTTTTACTTTAGAAATTAAACAAACAATTCGAAAACTCCCTCGTTTACTTGACAACAAGTATTTTAGGAGAAAAAATTGGTCGGTGCTCTGTGGATCGACTCGTTATTGCACTAATACTGCTGAATTGGAGTAAGAAGTGGAATAATTATTTGATCGAATTGAAAGTTTCGGCAACTTTCAGTTTGCCACGTATGAATATTTAATCACGACTACTCCGGTTAGATATTCAACTTAATTTTGCCCGTAGATCTTAATGTTATTAGGTCAATTGGATTTGTATGTTTTTCATCTACTTAACTTGGGCTAATGAGAAAATTAGGTCAATTAATCAACTTTTCTGATTTAATTAGGTTAAGTGCAAATAAATAATTGAAACCAAGTGAGGAGAATTCCATATATGATCGAGTAAACTAAAAAGAGAAAGAGATTCTCACAATTTACTTCCACAACTTTTTCGCGATTTGATGGAATTTTATTGCTTAAGCACCTAGCATGTCATCACAAGAACTACAAGCTAAAACCACCAATGAGGAACAATATGTTTTACAAGTTAGCTGTCTATAATAACAACTGAAATGGGAAAATTCAAATTAAATTCAAAGCTAGGCATTTTTTCTCATTGATTATCATAACTACTTTCTTTACTTTTATACAATTTATTTTCTTGCAACCAAATCAACCCATCTCAACCCCCCTCAATTACCTTAGGTTGTAGAGAGTTTATTAGAGAAATACGTCGGTCATCTATCTTCGACCCATACTACTACTACAGCATTTTTAGGTAGGAGCAGAAATTATATATTTGATCCACAGCGCATTGGTGACAAACTCTAGCCGATAAGTTCTTACTTTTAATTAGGTCAACTTTAGCAGCTTTCCTACTAAACATTACTATAATTTTAAAATAAGAAGTGAATTTGGACATGATACTTTTATATGAGATCATTTTTAGATCATGTTAAAAACAATCACTTCTTAGATCAACATCAAATCTACCGAAACAAAATAAAATATTTCACACTTATTTATATAGTTCCTGCAAATTTATAAAGTAGAAAGAGTCAAAATGTCATACTTTCTTTTCATGTCTTGTGACTATTCAAACAAAGAAATTTCTTAATGCAACATAAAATTAAAGATACATGGTGTCCAGGACAATGTTCCAAATGTGTTGCTATTACTGTTTGATGAAAAGCCCTAAACTTCACTATACATAAACATAGAAGTCATCATAAATTTGTTAAGAAACATAAATCCTTGTATAGACATGTATATTCAAACAAGACGATGTATATGTAAGAATTGAATAACACTAACAAATTGTTACACTTTATCTATATGCACAGTGTGAACGTACAACCACTATATACATTGACAATTTTCAAACTTAAAGGTAAGCTAGATAGAATAACAAAGGTTATAAAATGAAATAATCACAAACAAATAAAATCTTAAAATCTCGTGGAAAAGCAAATAGATCGTCAAGAAATGCTTAAAAATCATTGTCATCCTAAAGACAATTATTTGCTAAGCATTGGTCGGTTGCAAGCATACTAAAGTGATTATCTCAGTAAGATACAACAATATATAACTAATTCTAGTAGATCAAAACCCTCATAAAATGACTCAAATTTAGCAAAATTCTTGGATGATTGCTCCCTACTCAAATCAAGATCAAAAAGGAAAAAAAAAAAAAAAAAGGAAAAAAAAAAGAAAAAATAAAAAAAATTAAAATAAATCAAAACCCGCAAAAAATGACTCAAATTTAGCAAAATTCTTGGATAATTGCTCCCTACTCAAATCAAGATCAAAAAGGAAAAAAAAAAGAAAAAATAAAAAAAATTAAAATAAATCAAAACCCGCAAAAAATGACTCAAATTTAGCAAAATTCTTGGATAATTGCTCCCTACTCAAATCAAGATCAAAAAGGAAAAAAAAAAAAAAAAACTCTTTAAATTGTAATGAGATACTCCAAATGAAAACAAAAACAAGTTATCATTTACATGCTAACAACTTAGTAACTAACCAAAATATAAAATAAAATAAAGATCATTGAAACATAAGTCAAAACTAATTTAATTGAGAAGTTATCTTAATCAAATTTAAACATAACTCACAAAACATAAGTAATTTATATAGCTACAAATTGAACTTTCTCTGAATATTAAATTTGTAATTAATAAATCATCATCTACCTACGTAAGGAATTTAATTTATGTAAATTAAATTCATCTATTTTTCATTTTTATCACGAAATTATATTAACATTCTCATAGAGGAAAACATGAATTGTCACTATTAGTAGTAATAAAAACAAAATTGTCTTTAATGAACAAAAAGAAGTATTTTGTCAGTACATACCTAGTGACAAATTTATATATTTATTGCTATCCCTAGAAGTATTCTGTCAGTGATTTCCCTTGTTTGCACGTAACAATTATGGTGATAATGAAAGTTTTTTCTTGCATTGTCAACACGATAAAATGTATTAGAGCTTTCATTACTTAGCACACGGCAATTCTTGACAATCCTCTCTATCCTACCTGTCATCTTTGAAATGACTTTTGTTTTTCAAAACTTCATTTCTAAATCAATGAAACATACTTTAATACGTTGTGTTAGGCACAAATTAATACTTTGAAGAGACTTTGGGTTACTATTTTAGAAATTAATCCTTTGAAAAGACTTTAGGTTACTATTTTACATTGAGAATTATATTTTCTTAAGTTTCTTCTTCTATCTAAATAGATGTAAGTGATTTAGTCGAGATAACTATTTCATTATTTTTTTAGAAAAACATGAATTCCATCTTTAAATTGCTATAGCATTTTGGGTATGTTAAATTATCGATTGATCCAAAAAAAAAAAAAAAAAAATTTAAGCTAGTGGGTGAAAGAAATACCCTCACTTGTGGGTTTGAGATATGAAGAAGAGCTAACAAATGAAAACTAGAAACTAATTTTAATTGGGGAGGAAACAACAATGTAGGGGTTTGAACTTTGATACCATGTTAAATTGTCAATTGACCCAAAACCTTAAGCTAGTGGATGAAAAAAAATTTAATTATATCATTTAACAGAGTAAATCCTAATTAGTAAAATCTTTTATGATTATAATTCTTCTTGTTATTTGAAATTATGGACCTATGAGAAAGACTAGGAAAACAAAGTTTGAAGGTAAAGCCAAGAAAGTTACCTCATCCCAAAGGGTTACAAGACGGGCATGAAACAAGCCTAAACGAGACACTACTTGAGAGTGGCCGAGGCAATTAGGCCAGCCGACTCAAAAAGGTTAAGCCAACCAACTTGTGCCTATTTTCTAAGGGTTACTGTAATTTGCAAGCCCATAGCTGGAGGCAATTGGGTCATTCGGCTCAAAAGGCTTGCCTTGGTCTCAAAGGCCAATGTTGAGCCTAGTTAGTTCCCCTTTGCTTTAACATTAATCCAACCTTCCCGAATCCCTATTTGTAAAATGATTTAGGAAAGCCTAAATTTATCCTCACTATATATAGAACATGATACCTTTGTATCATGCGAGTCCATTTTGACCCTTATGCTAAACCCTTGTGTTCTTGACAAGTATCACACTTGTTTGTTATTCGGATTGTTTTGTAGGTGATCTCTTCTCCAAAATACAAATTCACTATCAGCTGCACGTGAATGTGATATGAGTTTCCTTGGCCATATTTTACCATCCATACTTCTAACTTTTTAAAAATCTTGGTTAATTTATATCTCATTGTTTGATTTATAAGTTTGATTGCTGAGTACTTGAAATTTAAATTTAAGCCTTAAAAAATCTATATAATTAGTTTCTGCACATAAGTTTTCAATAAGTGTAAACTGTGATTTGTCTCCAATATATCTATCGCATCATCACACATCTACGAGTAGATGTATATATATAAAAAGAGTTGGTTGCACAAATAGTAATCAGACCCAAAATAATAAAAAATATAGCGCAAGGAAAAATATGTTAGGGATATAGAATAAAATTTGCGTCAAATATCACTGATAGCAACTATCAGTGATAGTCATATTGGTAAATGACTAAAACGTACATGTTCAGCCCTCCATCTCATGCTTCCTTCTTCCGATTTTCTCAAATTGAAAGCTATTATTAATAGCGACTATCAGTGATAACTATCAGTGGTTATCACTGATAGCTACTGTCAATAATAGCTTTCAATTTGAGAAATATTAATACAACCTTGAAATAGTAACACTTGAAATATTAGCTTTCAATTTGCTATCATTTATTAGTGGCTATTATTGATACACTTTCATCAATTGAAATCAAGCTTGAAATATTCACACTTAAGGCCATAAGTGGTTATCAATGGTAGACTTTTATAAGTAGTTATCAACTTTGTAGGGAAACTATAAACTTTTAAAGAATAACATTTAAAACTAAAAGTGATAGAATTCTATTAATGGGAGGTTTATAAGTGACTATCACTGATATCTACCTAAGTCATATCATTGATAGCTCCTATTAGTGGCTATCACAGATTGCTTTTAACAGTAGCTATCAATTATAGAATTTCATCAAATGGAATCGACTTTTATATCATTGATATCATCGGTATATGAACATCACCTAAGTTCTATCATTGATATCACTTATATTGTGGTTATCGATGATAGCTTCTATCACTGATAATATGCTATTAGATATAACTTTTGTCATTCATTTTTACCATCAAATAAATGCTGTCGTTGATAGCTTCTATCACTAATAACATGCTAGAAGTGATAATTTATAGGCATGTCAGTTACACTTTAGTTCGAGATTCGACTTTATTAATTAATTCCACTAAGTTGGCTACCAGTGATAGACTTCTATAAGTGGCTATTAATTGTGGAAAAAAATCATCAAAGATTAAGCTATCAATGATAGAAAATATTTGTGATTATTTCTGATAGACTTTTATTAGTACCTATCAATTTTAAAATATCAACACTCAAAGCTATCAATGGTTCTTATTGAGAAACTTTTATCATGATTATCAATAATAGACTTCTATCACTGATATCTACCTAAGTTCAATATCACTGATACATAAATACGATTGATATCTATCTAAGTTCTATTACTAATATCACTAATAATTGATGTTACCGATAAACAAATATTTAGTGAATTCTTTTCTAACATTTAATAAC
Source organism: Citrullus colocynthis (assembly GCA_031780015.1). Taxonomy (NCBI): domain Eukaryota; kingdom Viridiplantae; phylum Streptophyta; class Magnoliopsida; order Cucurbitales; family Cucurbitaceae; genus Citrullus; species Citrullus colocynthis. The sequence continues at coordinate 1,121,431 of QLSR01001493.1, forward strand.
ATGAGTGATAGCCAATCAATTCTTCAATCAATGATAGAATTCTTTAAGTGACTAAGTTGTAAGTATATTAATAGCTATCACTGATAGATTTATATATTATGAGAAGATTGAGGAGATGAAATAAAAATAGGAAAAAGAAAAGGACAAAAAAGAAAAGGAAGAAGAAAATATGAGAAGATTGGAGAAATGAAAGAAAAATTGAAAAAAGAAAAAAAAAAAAGAGTGAAGAAGAAAATATGAGGAGATTAGGGAGATGGAAGCAAAAGCTAGAAAAAGAAAATGAAAAACAGAAAAGAAGAAAAGAAGTTGTGGAAGACAAAGGAGGACAAAATTAAAAATCATGAAAATTCAAAAGTTGACTAGTCAATATTTGCTATGTTTGCAAATATTTTTAAAATATGCTATATTTTTAGATTTTTCCTCTTATTTTGTTATCTATTACAAATATCCTATATAAAATAACAAAATTAATATTGTTAAATTAATGTAGATATAACTTTTAAGCAAGTCATTAGTCATTGAAAATTCATTAAAATTTGCTTGTCAATGAGTATAGTCGGCCTCATAGAGTGCCCAAGATCTAACCTACACTAGATTATTGAGGCTCCACCAATATTGATTCGTTGTCTTTTGTGCCTGTGTACCTGATCTTGTTATGTAGACTTCAAAGTAACTTCAAGTTTTTTTTTTTTTTTTTTTTGTTGAATGTTAATGAATTGTAGAGGCAGCAATTACAAACATAAAAAATAAATTCAAAAATGTCCTTTCATGAAACACTAAAGTGTGTCTTAAATGCATGTAGTCAGGGACGCTTTAGGATATATGTTTATTGTAAGATCATCAATGCAATCGTGATAGGGATGACAACAAATCAGTTAGAATCAATTTGGCGCATCTAAATCAAGGTCGAATCAACTTATTTGAAATTGATGACTTGATTCAAAAGGCTAGTAAAACAGACCGATCGATTTTCAGTTGGTTGATTTATCATAAACCGTCTATATGCTTTCTCTTTATGTAGTTTTTATTTTTCCTTTATTTCTTAAAACATATATTTTTAAATATTAAATTTTATTTTTTTTTAAGAAGTTATCCCAAAACAACAAAAAAAAGTAAGTAAGTTATTAAACAATGCATATACTTTTTTTTTTTTTAACTTTTATTTGGCCCCTTAATTCAATATTTATCTATTTATTTTAATTAAAAAATGCATTAGACATTTGACATCCATAATTGGAATATAATTAAACGCTAGCATCTATTTATCTTAATTTTTTAAATTAAACTTGATTATTTATTGGATAGGATGATCTAGGCTTGTAGACTAATCTTAGCTTGATTGATTTTAGATGATTAATTAAGTTTATCATATTTTTTTTATTACATCCGAAGTCATCGTATAAATTTAACATCAATCCTAAAGCATTCTACATGCTTATCTAATTTTGATTTAAGTTAAACTACAAATTTAATCCCTTCAATTTTATTAATTATATCTATTTTAGTCCTCAAAATTCTTAAAAGATTTGATTAGATCCCTAAACCTAGAATTATAATTCTATATATACTCTTTTCTTATTTAGACATTTAGCAAACATATATATGTGTGAATATATTACATAGTATACATTTTAGGTTCCTTTTCAACCACCATTGCAATCTATTTTGAAGATTACGTCACTCCATTTGGTTTTATTTTCATAGTGCTAAATCCAAACTTAGGGTAATGGATATATGAGAGAGATATTAATGATAGTATGTAGTTGAAACACCATGGGTTGTATATATATTATATATAACATAGGTATAGTTGGTAAATAAAATGAGATATGAGAGTTACTATCATGGGGTGTGGGTGGACCAATAAGAATAGGGAAGTTCACGTGAAGAGGATGTGGTGAGCCCTCCCCTTCACGTGCTTATGCTACCCAACATTTTTATATTTTTATCAATCTTATGTCCCTTTCGTCTTTCCCACGACCCCTTCACCCCCATTTGGTCCCACCCAGGGGGAAAAATATCTCTTCCATTTTTATTATGATTAATTAAATTGTTGAAAATGCTTTAAATCTATCCTCTACTACTCCAAACGACGAGGTATAGAATCTCACTGGTAGGTCGGCAAGTCGAGGTCCAGAGGTGACACACTCTAGTGGGAGTTGACTTGAGGACAATGCCTCGAAACCTAAGTTGTATTTGTATTTATCTTAGTTACGTTGTTAACGATTTTGATCCTAGAGTTTAGAGCAATGTACTATATAAACTTTTTAACTCTATTGTCGCCCTTGGATCATTATTCTCTCTAATAAGAAACTAAAATAACACACTAGAACCACGTAAATCTCTGTGTCGATTCTCTACTGTTGTTTACGATTTTTTTGCTCATTTTTGTTTGATCGATTTCATAACACAAGTTTTATCCCAAGGTATTAATTGTTTAGTTCTCAACTTTATAGAAATGGCGATGGAAATATATTAATAAAATATTCATGTTCAGTTTTGTTTGCCTTTTTGTTTCTTTGGTTTTTTGGTTTTTTATAGTATAGTTGAACTTTAAGTTCATCATTTCATTATTCAACGTGAAGAGAGTAACTAGAATAGTTTGTTTCTTTTTAACATTTTATTGTAATAGTTGAACTTCATCTTATTTCTTAATAGAATGTAATGTATTTTTTTTATAAAAAAAACAACTATGAAACCTTAGGGCTATAGTTGATAAGATATAAAATTGATGGTTTTTAGTAGTGAGACTCACCAACTCCTTGGGCCAAACAAGTAGTGGAGTTCCACAACTCGTGCTTCCCAACTCTTACTTCTCAACTCGTTGGGCCAAACACACCAGGCTAGTTGTGTTGAAATCCTAATATTGTTCAATGGGTGTAGAAGAATGTGTTGCTACTTAATTAGATTATATTAATACTTGGTTGTTTTAGAAAGGCAAATTAAAAAAACCACCTCTAAAGTATGGTGGTAGTTGCAATTATACCTTTAAACTTTCAAATTTAAAAATTGAGCCCTCAACATTATCCAAATGTTAAAATTGGACCCTTAAACTTATACAATTGTAATTGTATAAGTTTGAGGGTTCAATTTTTATCATTTGTGGGTTTAATTTATCAATTATTATAAGTTTGATGGTCAAATTACACTTTTAGAAGTGTGGGAGCCCAATTGTTACTATTGAATGTTGAAGGGATAATTACAACAACCACCCTATATTAGGGATAGTTTTTGTAATTTGCCCTTGAAGCAAACTCGAGAGGTCAAACATGATAGGGAAGGCCAAGTTAGCCCGGTTTATTTTTTAGTTTAATTAGTTCATTGAAGCATTTTTGAATGGTTGTTTTTGATGTATATGTTTTTAAGTTTTAGTTTAAATTCATTTGCACTTTTTATTCTGCAAAAATTTGGAGTTCAAATCAGTTCCATGGGAGATTTTTTCATTATTTCCCCATTAGATCTATCTCCGAATATTTTCCGTGTATAACTTAGTGGAAAGTACTTATGCTTGAAAAATATTTTTTTTAGGCAAAAAAAAATTTAGGACCAATCTAATAGGTAATTTGGAAACATAATTTTGAGAACAAGTGATTCAATCGAAATGAAAATAAAGTTGTATTTCATATGTTGGGTGTATTTCATATGTTGGGTAGCAGATTCATAAATTAAATTTTAATTTAAATAATTTTTTAAAATATGTTTGATAATATATTTATAAACCATGAGACTAAATATAGTTACTAAATATTAAGTTAAATATAAACTATTACTAATTAATTTATGAACTTGTTTTCTATTAAAAAATTTATATAATTATTATTTTATCATATAACATATAATGTATTACATATTTTAGTTTGACAAAAAATAATTGAGTTTATAACATGAGATATGATATTTACTATTTACTAAGGTTTTAATCTTCTTAAGTAAAATTTTGCATTTTAAAATATCAAATTCAAAATCTATATCCACTAAAAACACAAAAATGTTGTTTTATGAATTTGCACTGTTTTGGATCACAAATTTCAAAAATAGCTTTCGAAGACAGAATTAAGATTATCTACCTAATACATATTAACTAAACTTAGTGAATCTGAACATATAGCAAAATCTGAGTTAGATACCAAACAAACCATTAATCTCTTCTTATTTTTAGTGTAATTGCATGTATTACGTTAGGCCAACATTTATGTGAGCACAAACATAATCAATAAATGACAATGGAAAAGAGAAAATGTGAGACTTTCTCTACATTGATCGCATGTTTATCCCACTTGACAAAGATTAGTATGCAGGGGGTGTTACCTTAAATCCATAACCATATCCCATTACACTCAAAAAGGTCCAATCTCATTCCCATTAATTACAATGTGGGAACCACACCACCATTTTGGCTTACTTACTCTAGAGATTCCTATCTACGTTTAGATTCATATCTGTTAAAAGACTTTCTCTCTAAATATCCATAATTTAAAAATTAACATTATTTTTTCTTTTATTTGTTATTTTTGCTAGACCATATTTATAAAAAAACAAGAATCGAGTTACCCATTTTTTGTTTTATGCGTGCTTTTAGGCCCCCTCTTTTACACCTTTACATAAACGAGATGGGGAGAAATCTTTATTTCCACTATACGTTATTTTTTTGTTCAATCGACGAACATATCATTTTAGAATAAATTAAATAATACAATCATGTTAGATTAAATAACGGTTGATTTTTTTTAAAAAAAAAAGTTGCATTTTTCTTTAAAATAATTTATACGAAAGATGATGTGTTTTTCTAAATTGAAATTTGAATGAGATGAGTTTGATTTAAGATAGTTCTTATTTTTTATTTTAACATTTTGAATTTTTACTTTTAATTTAAATATTACATTTTTTTTATGTATAAAATTTTTGAATAAGTAAATTATAAACATAAGAATTTGAGTTAAGTTAAAAAATGAAAAATGACATTTTAATCTTTACTACATTAATTGGAAATATATATAAAGACATTCTCACCGTCTATCTATTTCATTACAATTTCATATCGAAGTTGCGTTGATGCGAAAATCTAAATTTGGGAAAACAAACCTAAATTTCACATGAGAACAATGGTAAATTTATAATTTTGAGAAGAGGAGACATGCAAAACGAAGAAAAATGACATTGTTAAATCTGTGTTATTGGCTATATATATTTGTTTAAGACTTCTGGCATTTGCTCCTTTTGATAGTTTTGGGTTGTCTCAGATTATGTCTATGTGGAAACTTGTCTCAGAGGTTGTGTCTTAAGTTGATGAATTTGCATAATATTTCTTTCCTTATTTAAACTATTATGCATAATATTTTTCTCTTGGATGTTTTCCTTTTTGGTGATTTCCTGATTTTGTGTAGGATCATTTTCCATCTTTTCACTGTGCTATTTAAGCCCAAGAAGTTTGATTGCTAGGGTTGTCGCATTTATTGTGTTTGTGAGATCATGAATTGTGTTTAACAGAGTATTCTCTCATAGTGTTTTTTCTGAAGAAGAACTTATGATTCCTTACTAAGTGGTGGCATATACTTCACATTGTTCTTACAATGAACGTATTAATATTGCAAAGTTTGTTTAGTTTTATGGGAGCCTAAGACAAAACTGATTGAGAAGGATTTTATGAAGAGTTAGGGGTGCCTAAGTTCTAGTGTGAAGGGAGTTCACAAACAAGGAGGAAAGATAACTTCAAGTGAGAAGGATTCTCACACACTTAGGGGAGCCTAAGTGTTGCATCACTAATATTCCCATACTTATAGCTAAGTCCGAATGAGACAGAGTCTCACATCTAGGGAAAGCCTAGGTGATTAGCTAAGTTAGACTCTATGTGTGTCGTTGTAATCACATTATTTATAGATAAGTACAATGTTGTAATTATTTTACTCATATATATTACTGGATTAACTTTCTTGGGCACATTGCCCTCTAGACATTGGTGGTTATCACCAAATTGTGTTACCAATTGTCGTGTAGTTATTCTTGATTCACTGTATGTTCTTTGTTTTTGTCTCTGACTGTGCTAGGACGACTTATGTGACATTTGCATTTAATTTGTTGGAACCACTTCCAAAATTTCAAACTCTAATACCAATGTCAGAGATGAGAACTCGAGAATGGAGAAGAAATCAAATCTCAATTAAATTACCCCATATGAAGTGATAATGATGTATTCATAGGAAATAATGAGATGGAGTTTACCTTTTTCTTTAGATGAATTTTTCCTTATTCTACATAATTAGAACTGATTAAATCAATGACTAGTTGGCACCTGGACTTATTTAAAACCAAGTCCACTTTATCTTGTTCTTATCTTATATTTTCCCTTTTTTTTTTTTCTTATTTTGTTAGATTCAAATTCACCCATAACTTTAGCTCCACTCCCATGTTGGATTTTGAGGTTTGACAAGTCACAATTATGAGCTAAACATCCTGGACCCAACTTAAGAGTATAATTCCTTTAGCATGTATCACTTAAATAACCCTGTCGGTTGGCTCTCGACAAGGTTGAGCATTCCACCATTGTCCATGTGAGCTACTAGCAAATTGACTCGTCAAACCTATAAGGTCCATGATAGGTACTTTTCCGGATGGTGCCTTAGGCTCAAGAGTTACCATTACAACGTTCCAAGGTGGTTCCTAGGTTGTTTTTGGGAAGACCCGTAGCACCCTATCAATAGGGTTAAGATTTGGGATTCTTCCAAGATCAGTTATTTCGAAGTCAATCCCTTTTTGGGGGACCAACCACGTATTGAATCTTATTAGAAAGATGAAAATTATTGTTTTTTTTTAATTTTAATATTGTAAGCATCATCTCGAGAAAGATGAATATTGATTTCTAAAAGGTGATGTGACCATCAAGTGGCAATCTTGTCAGAAGGATGAAAATCAATTTCTTTAAGATTATAAGCACTTTCTTTAAGATTATATATTTATAGGTGTAATATTGAGATGGAGTTTATTTTTTCCTCTTGGAATTAAATGAGATCCATTTTTTTCCTTATCCTACATAAATTAAAAATAAATCTGATTGGATCAATGATTAATTAGCACTTGGACTTATTTTAAAACCAAGTCTACTTTATCTCATTTGTATCTTGTCTTATCTTTTTCTAATTTTTTGCTTATTTTTTAAGGTTCAAATTCACCAATAACAAATGTAAACAACACCAATGTTCTTTTAGTATGATTGTGGCATGTTCATAGTTAACATCATCAAATGAATTTATTTTCTTTGTGATCAATTCAACAATGATCGGTTTTCATTGTGACTGGACTAGGTTCTCATGCACATATGCATAAACATGGTCTTAAATCAACCATAGATTCAATCCCACGATAATGAAGAACTTTCAATTTTTTTTTTTTAAAGAAATTTAAATGTCGTGCTAACAATATGGTAATAAAATAAATAATTTTATTTTAACATCATGGAATAAATATTAAAACTTCTAATTAAATTATATAATTTAACTAGTTTGTTTATACTCACATTAATATGTTAAACAAGTAGTCAAACTCGGCATACTTCAATTGTTATACAAGTGTATTAGTAACTACAAAGTATGTGGTGCAACATTCTAAAAAGGAAAAAAAAAAAAATCTAAGGCCTCGTTTGAATTGCCTATATTGTTTCATATATATGCATTGAATATTTTGAATCGTTAATGACATTGTGTTTGAATATGTACAATAAGTTGTCTGATAGGAAGATTTGTGTGCTTGTTTTAACAATTTTGTATTGAAACTAAAATTAAATAATTAAATATAAAGTTTTTTTTCAAATATAAAAAAATGAGCCAAAATATTTACAAATAAAATATTAAAATAGTATTAACAATTTTTAATACTTTTATTTAATTCTAAATTATATATTCAATAAAAAAATTTAATACTTTTATTTAATTCTAAATTATATATTCAATAAAAATAAGTGTTTGTGTTTTACAATTTTGTTGATCAAAAAGTATAATTAATTAATTATATGTAAGAGAACAAATTCATGAAATCATAAATCAAATTTAGTATTATTTAGTATATAGTTTAATTAATTAGTTTATTAATTAATTAATCAACTCAAACAAAAATAAAATATTTTCACATTAATCTTGACTCAAAGAAATATTGATAATCAAGCAAGTTAATTTAATTACTAAAAATAATTAAACAAACATAAATTGATTTTAGTAATAAAATTAAAGAAAACTTGCTTTTTGTTAGTACTTACACAATGAGTGCATCTAGTCCCAAACGTTTCAAGATATAACTTTTTTGATTCTCAAGTTTTTAATAATATGTTTTAGAAGGCCTTGGGTAACTTTTGTATTATTTTAGAGATTGACATGACGTTTTAAATTAAAAACAATAATCAAAGAAGAGTAAACAAAGGTGGAGGGAGAATAGTAAGAAAAGATAACTGTTTTAATTATTATTTTTAATTTAAAATATCACGTCAACATTTAAAATATGTATAAAAAATTACTCACCGGTCTTTTTAACATATTCTCAAAAACTCCAGGATGTAAAAGATACATTTCGAAATCTTATGAACCAATCATGCTTGTTGCTTAAAGCGAAGGGGCTATTTGGACCTCCAACTTCAAATGGGTACAGTACTAGCTGGTGTTTCCAACTATTATAACCTACAACTATTATAACTTATATCTAATTATTACAACTAACTACAATCGTTAATAAAATTCTCTGGTTTTAGTCAAAATTATGAAATATGAGTTGTTTGAGTTGTATGCATGCATATTGTGATGGCCTACTTCAAGTCCTAGGAAGTTGGGTCGTAATAGTTGGTATTAGAGCAAGAGTTATTGGCTCTATAGACTGACTTACTATCACCAGATATGCTTTCTAAGTACATGTTCCTAGTGATATATGCATGAAATCTTGTTGAAGTTGCTGCTTAAATAGGCATGTTTCTTTTAATATGGAACTTAATAGAAATTGTTTGCGTATGAATATTAGGAAATGGCTCGAGGAGATAGAGAAAGCGAAAGGAGCAGAGGAGGCAGAAATAGCAGAGGACTGTTACAAAATCCTTAAGTGAAGAATCCTATAAATCAGGACCCTCAACCCCTAGACCCCCTACACCATAAGATCCTCTACAGCCATAAAATCCTTTCGGGTCAAAGCAACAAGGAATTGGAACAAAAAGGCAGACCTGTAATGTACCAGTGCCGCCTCAGTCGCATACTCCAACCCTAGAGTGATTTTGCTGCAATCATAGTGTAGATAGGAGAAATTGTTATAGCCACCTTGAGGAGCAAGATCCAAGAAATAACACTATCAGTTGTGGTAGAGCAGTTATCTCAATAGCTTCCAACTTAGCAGGTGCCGAAGCAGTAGGTTCCGCCCTAGAAAGTGTAAACATAGCATCAGAACTATCAAGAGTTGTCCCTTGAAGCTAAACTTTTAATAGACTTCAAGAAATACAACCCTCGTACCTTTGATGGATCACTGAAGGACCTTACTAAGTCTAAGATGTGGTTGTCTTCCATCGAGACTATTTTGTACATGAAATGTCGCAAAACCAAAAGTTTCAATGTGTAGTATTCGTGTTGACTAATAGTGCAGAGATCTAGTGGTAGTCAGTAGAAAGATCAATGGTTACCACCGAAGGGTCAGTTCCTTGGGACCAATTCAAAGAACAATTCTATGAGAAGTACTTCTCCGTCAACACAAGTTACATTAAGCAAGCATAATTCATGGACTTACAGTAGGGGGGCCATGTCCATGGAGAAGTAAGAATAGAAGTTTACCAAGTTATCCCACATTGCTCCTAAGATGGTGGCACAAAAGAGGATAGGATAGAGAGATTTGTTGAGTGTGAAGGATGGATTGAGGAGCCTCGTGCAGGCTCATGAACCCAACAGTTATGCGACAGCATTTCGTGCAAGCACGAGAATCAATTCCCAAGCAAAGGAGGAGTATGTGAGAACATTGGTGCTAGAATCCTCTTCGAGTCAAATGAGAAAGGCAAATCAGAGAGCCCCCAAGCTATAGCACAAGAGCCAAAATCCAGATAGATCTCAACGACATTGCAGGCAGCAGGGCTTTCAGTCCTTAACTGTTAGGGAAGACAGACCAGGTTGTAGCTCTTGGGGGAGACGTCACTGGGGGCGTTGCTTGGCTAGTAGTGGGATATGCTTTCATTGCAGACAGGAAAGGCATACCGCTAACAAATACCCTAAGAGAAATGCTTCGATAATAGGAGCCAGCGCATGGGTTCGAATAAGGGGAGTTCTAATAAGTTGAAGTAAGAACAAGGTCGAGTGTTTAACACAACTTGACGAGAGGCAGATAAGCCAGGCACGATCGTGATAAGTACACTCCCTATTCTAGGGTACTATGCTCTGGTATTGTTTGACTTGGGTTTGTCACATTTGTTTATTTCATCTATGTTTGTGAAGCATGTTATGTAGAATTAGAGCCTTTGCATTATGTTTTATCGATCTCTACTCCATTAGGGAAAATTATGTTAGCAAAGGAAAAGATAAAGGCATGTTAGGTAGAAACAGCAAACCCCACACTAGAAGTGACTTTGATAGTCTTAGACATGCGCGACTTTGACATTATATTAGGCATTCAAGCCAGTTCCCAAATTTGTGACCTGATCATAGGTTCATTAATTAATTCTTATATTATCGTAAGTGGTGCCTCTACACTATGACCCCAGGACAATTTGGTCATTTTGGCCTTCTCTTTCCCGGTTGATGCAATTGAATTTCTTTTTTGTTTGTTTTAGCTCCAATTCAATGCTAGCGCCCAGTTCTACCCATTAGGTGTTGAAACCTATAAAATAACTAAATAAACATGTAAAATTATGGAACAATCTTGAATTAAGCAGAGCGAGATAACACATTTATGGTGCTATCAAACACCCCCAACTTAATTCTTGATCGTCCTTGAGCAAGGTAGAATAAAACACACAGTCACACAGAAGACATGCTCACTTGTCTATGCAAGGTTTGTTACTCTCAACAGTCTCCTATAATTTGACTTGTATTCAACAACGAAATCGATTCATGATCAGTCATTGAAGCACAATTTAAAACTAATTCTAGACCTATTCATGCAAGAGTGAGTTCAAAGCCCTTCTAATTAAGTCATAACATCCCATAATTGGTTTAAATAGCCCTCAATTTTTTTTCCCTACACTGATTCATGCACAGATTTATCAAGTGCCAAAAAAAATCAAAGCAGTAATACGTCAACTGAGGTGCCTGAAATTAAACATCTAGGGCCCTAAACTTGCATTTATTTTACCTGTGTTGGATTTTATGTCCTAAGACTCGTGGTTTGTAAATGGTAAACGTATTCTATTTCCAATAAACTTGATATTGAAGTTTATTCAGTACATATGATATTCAATAAGTAAGTTACGTGTAAATCTAAATCCAATAAACTACGAACCCCTGGCTATAGCATGAATACTTATACTTTATGTGTAGACATAAAAAATGGATCAAGTTTAAGTATAGCCAAAACGATCTATAGTATAGGGATAAGATTGGGTACCTTATTCTGGAGACACTATGGATGCGGCCCATTTTGTATTGGATACAAACGATGTGATCCTCGTTCATGTAAAGACATAAGAATTGGGGCATCCTATGCAATTAGTTTGCATAAGACCAGACCATGAGATAATCACTTTTACTTTATAATATCGTTTACTGATAAGACCGATTATTTCAATATGATTACCTAGGCAACTCGATCTTAATCATGAGCTAACTATGAACTCTTATTTATTTGGGATTATCCTTTAGTCTGCATGGGTGAGAGTGGCCTAAGTCCATTGACTCAATAAGCCTATCATTTTAGAGATAAAACCAGATAGATATATGTGGACATAATCTTGCAAGATGGAATTCACTCCTACTTTATTCAAGGTTAGTAGAGAAGTTGTTCCCTTAAGTACTGACTCCGGATCTTGGACAAGGAGTCCCACCCTCTCATTGACCCAAGAGGGACTCGGTTTGGTGGTTAGAGCACTAACTAATTGTTCATTAGATTATTTTCATATTGTTGGGCACTTGGAAATCGTATGATAACTGTTTTTTATTAACATATGATACATGACATTTGGTAGAAACCATTAAATTATTTGATCTAGAATTAGGCGACAAATTCTGCCTGACCAATCATTTAACCTAAAATTGTATAGGTCGTTTGATAAATAATTATTTTTGGTTTTTAATTTTTAATTTTTGAAAAACTAGATTGTTTGGTAACCAATTGAGTTTTTGTTTTGGGCTCTTTTCAAATATAGCAAAAAGAACCAAAATATTTTCAAATATAGCAAAATTTCACTGTCTATCTACGATAGATCACGATAGACTACTATCCGTGTTAATATCTTTTATGATTTATCGCGGTCTATCGCAAATATACTGTGTATTTTGCTATTAGTTGTAAATATTTTCAGCAGTTTTGTCATTTAAGATAATTTTCCTTTTGTTTTTTTTAATTTTAAAATTATTTTAAAATTTGTTAAAGAATTTTGAAAACGAAAGAAATATTATAAATAATAGGAGAAATTAGATGTCCATTTTGTAGCCAAGCTTAGTAGCTAAAGGCCATGTGTCTACTAATGACACATCCTTAGTGGTCATGATATGCCACCACCTATTTGCCAAATTGCCTACAAATAGAGGCTTTTTGTAGACTTTGAAAGACACACATTGGAGAGAAAATAAGGGAAAGGATTGGAGAAATTAGAGAAGTTTTATTTTCCATAAAATCTCGCTTTCTTTATTTTAGTTTATTTTAAGTTTATTTTATTTATTTCATTATTTTAATATTATAATTTCTCAATTTTTGTGCTCCCGTTTTTCCTGTCATTTTGCTCCTCAATTTTACAACACGTTATCAACACGAGCTCTTGTCGTTTTCCCGTTGAAGGTAGGTTTTGAAGGTATGGCATTTTCTCATTATTATAATTAGTAAATTAAACGTTGTTTTGCATGTTTAATATATATTAAATTGCTAATATAAATACAATTCTTTATGATAGTGTTATCATGGAAAATCTTACAAAAATAGAATTTGCAACCCTTGACATCAATGGAAATAATTATTTGTTGGGTGTTTGATACTGAAATACATCTAGATGCTATGAACCTAGGAGAAACAATTAAATAAGGAAATATAACATCCATTCAGGAAAAAGCAAAAGTTATGATTTTCCTTCATCATCATATCCACGAGGGATTGAAGATGGAATATTTAACAATAAAAGATCCTTGTATCTTGTGGAAGAATTTAAATCAGAGATATGGTCATCAGAAAACAGTCATTCTTCCAAAAGCTCATTATGAATGAATGCATTTGAGGCTCCAAGATTACAAATCAGTAAGTGACTACAACTTCGCATTATTTAAAATTAGTTCAAGATTGTTGTTATGCATAGAGATAATTATTGATGTGGATATGTTGGAGAAGACATTTTCTACATTTCATGCCTCAAATATGCTCCTGCAGCAGCAACATCGAGAGAAAGTTTTAAACAATATTGTGAATTAATTTCATGTCTTCTCGTAGCTGAACAAAATAATGAGCTATTGATGAAGAACCATGAATCTCGACCAACTAGAACAACACCATTCTCTGAAGTGAATGTTATAAATTTTAATAATCATGGTCGTGGTCGTGATTGCGACAGAGGAAGAAATAGTTATTATTTTCGTGGTGGCCATTCTAATCATCCAAATTTCAAAAGAACCACCCGAAATGATGACATAAAGGAAAAACTCCACAAGATAAAAATTCAAATGGTGAATGCTTCTGATGTGAAATGACTGGGCACTGGTCTCGTGTTTGTCATACATCAAAACACCTAGTTGATGCCTATCAAGCTTCCTTGAAGGAAAAAGGAAAAAATGTGGAAGCAAATTTTGCATACCAAGATAATGATATATTTGACCCATCCAATATGACAAATTTTGATGTGACGGACTTCTATAAGTCTCCTAAAGAGAAAATCAACACAAATGATGGCAAATGTTTCTTTTGATTTTGAGAATATTTAGATTGTTTTATCTATCTATCTTTCATGTTTTTTTAAGTTAAACTTTGTATTTTAAGTGTTGTCTTTCTTATTGTAATTATCTTGTTTAAAGGAAGAATCATTGATAATTTTCATATGTTGAGTGACTCAAAAATGAGGAATAAAGATCTATGTCTGGCAGACTGTGCAACTACACATATGTTACTTACAAATAGAAAATATTTTTCCAAATTGACAATGCTGAAAGCAAAAGTCAATAAAATATCAAGTTCTGCAAACCTGATTTCGGATTTGGAAAAGCAAAATTACTTTACCTAGAGGAACAAAATTTACAATTAACAATGCGTTGTTCTCTAGTCAATAAAAAAGAAATGTATTCAGTTTTAAAGATATACGTTGCAATGGTTATCATATTGAGACTGATTGAAAAAATGAGATAGAATACCTTTATATCATATTTCATGTCTCACATGAAAAATGTATAATGGAAAGTTGTCTGCTTTATCTTCTTGGATTATATTATACTCATATACGAGTCATTGAAACATATGCAACAATGAACCTGAAGTTCATGAATCCAGATATATTTACAATTTGGCATGATCGGTTGGGTCATCCAGGATTTATAATGATGAGAAGAATCATTGAAAATTCAAATGGACACCCATTGAAGAACTAGAAGATTCTTCAATCTAATGAATTATTATGTGATGCTTGCTCTCAAGACAAATTAATAATTAGACAATCACTAGCGAAAGTGGGGACTAAATCACCTTCATTTTTAGAACAAATTCATGGTGATGTATGTGGACCTATTAACCCACCAAGTGGATCATTTAAATACTTTATGGTATTAATAGACGCATCCAGTAGATAGTCACACGTGTGCTTATTATTAAGTCAAAACTTGCATTTGCAAGATTACTTGCTCAAATAATTAAGTTAAGAGCACGATTTTGATCATTAGTCTTGATAATGCTGGTGAATTTACATCCAAACTTTTGATAATTATTGCATGTCAATTGGGATAAATATTGAACATCATGTAGCTCATGTTCATACACAAAAATTGTTTAGCAAAATTATTTATAAAACGTTTGCAATTTATTGCTAGACCATTAGTTATGAGAGCTAAGCTTCCTACATCTATATGGGACATGCTATTTTGCATGTTGCTTCACTTGCACGCATTTGGCCAGTAGCGTATCATAAATACTCACCATTACAATCAACTTATGGCCAGGAGCCAAATATTTCCCATCTAAGAATTTTTTGATGTGCAATATATGTTCCAATTGCTCCGCCACAACATACTAAGATGGGCTCTCAAAGGAGGTTAGGAATATACGTTGGATATGATTCCCCATCAATTATTAAATATCTTGAACCCCTAACTGGTGATGTATTTACTGCATGATTTGATGATTGTCATTTTAATGAGACAAATTTTTCAAAATTAGGGAGAGGAATTAAGAAGTTGGAAAAGGAAATTGCATGGAATGCATCATTATTGTCTCATTTAGATCCCCGTAGAAATCAATGTGAACTTGAAGTTCAGAAAATAATTCATTTGCAAAATATAGCAAATCAATTACCAGATGCATTTATAGATGCAAAGAAAGTAACTAAATCACATATACATGTTGCAAATGTTCCATCGAAAATTGATATCCCAACACAGCAAGTTGTTACTAGTGACTCTGGAACACGTAAGAAGCATGGTAGACCAGTGGGTTCTAAAGATAAAAATCCTCAGAAAAGAAAAATAAACGATAGTAAAAAAGACTTGGTTGAGGATGTAAATATCCATGTAGAAACCCTGGACATGACTAATAATCCAATTATTGAAGAAGGTGAAATACTTAAAGATAATAATGAGATTTCAATAAATTATGTCATGACAGGGAAAAGATGGAATCGAACTAATATAGTTATTGACAACATTTTTGTGTATAATGTTGCTCTTGATATTATATCTGAAAATGAGGATCCTAACCAAAAATCTGTTGAAGAATGTCGACACAAAAAAGATTGGCTTCGTTGGAAAGAAGCAATCGAGGCAGAATTAAACTCACTTTCAAAACGTCAAGTTTTTGGACCAGTAGTCTGAACACTAGAAGATGTCAAACCAATGGGATACAAATGAGTATTTGTGAGAAAAAGAAATGAAAATAATGAGATCACAAGATAGAAAGCAAGACTAGTTAAACAAGGTTTTTCACAAAGACCTAGTATTGATTATGAGGAGACATATTCTCCATGGTGGATGCAATTACATTAAGATATTTAATTGGTCTAACTGTATATGAAAATTTAGGCATGCATCTTATGGATGTAGTCACAGCATACTTATATGGATCTCTTGATAATGACATTTATATGAAAATCCCAGAAGATACCTGAAATACATAAATCAAGTTCTCGAGAACTATATTCAATAAAGTTACAAATATCACTACATTGATTGAAACAATCAGAACGAATGTGGTATAATCGTCTAAGTGGATATTTGTTGAGAGAAGGATATCAAAATAATCCAATATGTCCATGTGTTTTTATAAAAAAATTATAGTTAGGATTTGCTATTATATCTGTATATGTTGATGACCTAAATACAATTGAAATTCCTATAGACCTGATAACTTGTAGAAATACAAGTTATTATAGTCACCATTTGAATTAATTAGAGTAACTTTAGAGCTAAACGTATGATTTTGGTAGTTGAATTATGTAAAATGTATCACCATGCGTTGGCACTATTTGCAAAAGAAAATACCTAAAAAATTATGAGCTTTTCTGTTCTTAACGCGGGATTAAGAAGAAAAGAAGTACAAATAACCCAAGTACCAAAGACGAAGCTACTGCGAGAACAAATGGAAACCCATGCATCGAGACTATGCGTTGAGACCATGCGTTGAGAAAAAGTAGATACAGACGCCTGGGCAAAAGCTGTCGTGTCCTTATGCAAAAGGATAACACGTTATCTGATCATGGCAAAACCAATGGGCCGACAATGTGAAAAGACTATGCAGCATGGCGGAAATTTAATACAAAGGTGTCAGGTCATCATGACATCAACTTTTTGACGCCTATAAATAGCCCAAAAGCTTCTTCAAGAGGAAGGGGGAGGAGAGACCAGTTCAAGAGGCGAAAGCTCTGCATTATTTCTCCCTCACCATAGCTAGCCTCCATTTCGAGCTCTTCTGAGAGAAGGATTCTGAGCACCTTCAGAGTCATCTCCCAGTGAGTGAGAATCTTCAACCTATAGAATCTATGTATCAGATAGCAACCATCTCAAACCTCCATGAAGCCAGAAGTTGTCAGTGGCGGCTTGATGTCTTCCATTTCTGTTTATTTTCCATTTCCCTCCTTCTTGCTTATATTTTGTTAATGACATTCGTGAGAACGATTTATTTTCTTAATATGAGTTCGATTGACTACTATCTTCCATCTATTTCCGTATTAAACACCTTGCACCATGTTTGAATGCTGAATGAGTTAGATGTTAAAAGTTAGTTTTTCTTGAGCAATTCTGAGTATATTACATCTTGATTAATGCATATTTTTAGCTTGCATAACTTTTTCTGATAAACAAAAGTAGTAAGCATGACTGTCGAGCTTGTGAGAGTGGACAGTTAATCTTTAGCATGTATTAAGACCAGATGAGTTGCAGAAATGTAGTTCATCTTTTGCCAACGCAAACTTACCATGCGTCTTAGAAATAAGATTAATGTGGCGTCGAAACATCGAGAGATGGATTCACAAACGCAGTTTGTAGGTATGTAATTGTACTTAGAAAGCTTAGGTAACAACTAACTCTTGCGTTAACTCTACTTCTATTGCATGGTTCCATTCATTCTCAATACATGTTATCTGATACTAAATGACATATGACTAACCATCGCCGCATCCACCTCATTGTTAGTATTGGAAATTCTTTTCCTTTTTTATGTATAGTTTTACACATACAAACATGTATAGTTCACCGCATAGTTAAGAATCTAATCTCAAGGCCTAGTTATTACAATTCCCTGCGTTCGACCCTGGACTCACCAGGAAACCTATAAAGGTTTATACTTGGGTCTTTATAGGAAAACTTGCTTAATCATGATCAATTAGAGTAATTCTCGACGCATGCTTGTACGGAAATGATAAATCTAGTCGTGTGCAAATGGCTAAGAAACTCAATTTAATAAAACAAACAAGACCTTTCAAAGGCAATAGAATATCTTAAGAAAGAATTTGAGATGAAAGATCTGGAAAAAAATAAAATTTTGCCTTGGATTGCAAATTGAACATTTAGCATATGGGATATTTGTTCATTAGTCAAGAAAGATATATTTTGACCTCGAGATAATAATGAAGAACTTCTTGGTCCTGAAGTACCATATCTTAGTGCAATTTGTGCACTTATGTATAATGCTAATAATACAAGACTAGATATTGGATTTTCAGTAAATTTATTAGCTAGATACAGTTCTTCTCCAACAAAAAGACATTGAAATGAAATTAAGCAAATACTTCGTTATCTCCGAGGAATGATCGATATGGGTTTGTTTTATTCAAATAAGTCAAATTTTGATTTAGTTGGTTATGCAGATTCTAGATATTTATCTGATCCACACAAAGCTAGATCTCAAACAGGTTATCTGTTCCCATGTGGAGGAACTGCTATATCTTGGCGATCAGTGAAACAGACCATAACAGTTATTTCCTCAAATCATGCTGAAATTCTTGCAATTCATGAAGCTAGTAGAGAATGTGTATGGCTAAGATCAATGACTCAACACATTCGTGAAACATGTGGCTTGTCTTCTAATAAAAATTCTCCAACAACATTATACGAAGACAATATAGCATGTATAGCCCAAATCAAAGGAGGATATATTAAAAGAGATAGAACAAAACATGTTTCACCAAATCTTTTCTACACTCATGATCTTGAAGAAAATGGCAACATCACTATATAATAAATTTGTTCGAAGGATAACCTGACAGACTTATTTACAAAATCATTACCAACGGCAGCCTTTGAAAAATTGGTGTAGAACATTAGAATGCGGCGACTCAAAAATCTCAAGTGATATTCTTATGAGGGAGGAGCAAATGTATTGTATTCTTTTAAAAGTATTAGATTATATGAAATATGTACTCTTCCCAATGGGTTTTTTCCGAGTAAAGTTGTAACGAGGCATATTTCATATATTATATAATGGACATCTAAGGCAGAGTATTATAAATAATAGGAGAAAATAGATGTCCATTATGTAGCCAAGCTTAGTGGCTGAAGGTCATGTGTCTACTAATGACACATCCTTAGTGGTCATGATATGACACCACCTACTTGCTAAATTTCCTATAAACAGAGGCTTTTGGTGGATTTTGAAAGACACACATTGCAGAGAAAATAAGTAAAAAGATTGGAGAAATTAGAGAAATCTTATTTTCTATAAAATCCCACTTTCTTTATTTTAGTTTATTTTATTTATTTAATTATTTTAATATTATAATTTTTCGATTTTTGTGCTCTCGTTTTTCTCTTCATTTTGCTCTCAATTTAACAAGAAAAGGTTTTTAAAAAGTTCTCATTTTTTAAAACAAATGCACCATAGCATTTGTCACCATTTTTTCTCAAGTTCAACCCCTAGGATTTGCATTTTTTTTTCTCTCTCTTTTCCCTTATTCTCAATAATTTTTTTCTTATACAAACGAAATTGTTTTAATGTGTTTTGCCGACATGCTTATTCTTATTTTTTGTTCTTCATTTATTTGTGATTAATCAATACATTTAAAAATATTGGTATTGGTTTTTTTTTTTTTTTTTTTT
>QLSR01001493.1:1141447-1168876 GCA_031780015.1 Citrullus colocynthis
TTTTTTTTTTTTTTTTTTTTATAAATAAGAATATTATCTTACAATTATATATATATAAGAAGGGAAAATATTGCAAAAAAAATATTTTATTTTATAAAAAATATAAAACTAAAAAAGTAATCGAACTTATTTTGAAATTTTAAAAATAAAAAGAAAAGCACAATTATCCACAATTAAGAAAAAAAAAAACTAAAAACAATGACCAAACATTTTTTGGTTTTTTATTTTTAAAAAATATAAAACCAAAAATTGTTACCCAAACAGGTATGGCTTTTGTCTTTTGGAAAATAAAATTCAAAAAACTGATTTCTTTGGCCGTAATGTTTCAACTAAATGTTTGGGACCTTAAACACGAGTTTTTTTCACCCCCTATCAACTATAGGATTACTTTTATATATGTGCGTGTAGAGGGAGAGATTAATTAATGCATCCCTTCTTAAAATGTGATTTCAATAAAATTTTTCATTTAGGCTCCATTTGGTAATCAGTTCAGTTTTTTGTTTTTGTTTTTTAATATTAAGCCTATTTCTACCTCATTTCTTACGTTGATTTGCATTTTTCTTATATACAATAGTTGAATTCTTTGCCAAATTCCAAAAACAAAAGTAAGTTTCTAAAAGCTATTTTTTAAGTTTTCAAATTTTGGCTTGATTTTTTAAACCATTGGTAAAAAGTAGATAAATTTGAAGGTGCTAGTGTCTATAGCTTAGATTTTCACAAACAAAAACAAAAAACGAAATGGTTACAAAACGAGGTCATAAACGTTTGACTTTTTTTTAATTTTTTTAATTTTTTTTTTTTGGGTGAGAGGTAGATGTTGAAAAACTACTCCATTTAATTAGTTACTTGTTAATTAGTGCACCTATAGGGACTACTTTTTCTTTTATATAGATTAATTAGTGCATCACATTCTTAAAATTTGATCTCAATGAAATTTGTCACTTAGATGTTTGGATTTATGCATTAGTTAGTCTATGTACTACTACTACATTTATACTATATTTGTTATTAGTCTTGAGAATTGAGGGTCTGCTTTGAGAATACCCACTAGTTTTACCTTTTTTTCAAAAGTATTTTATATAACAAATATTTATTTATTGCACTATATATTTAAAAGTGATTCTATTAATTATAAGTATATATTTTGTTACTTACTACAAAGATTTTTGGTTAATCACTTTAACTCATTTTTAGATTGTCCATCTCTACTAAACTAAATACAATTTTAATCAGGTCTGTTCTCAAAGATGCTTATAAAAAAATTATTTATTTAAAAAGTTTTTTTTTTTTTTTTGTTTTTTGTTTTTGTTTTTTTTTTTTTTTTTTTTTTTTTTTATTTTTTTTTTTTTTTTTTTTTTTTTTTATTTTTTTTTTTTTTTTTTTTTTTTTTTATTTTTTTTTTTTTTTTTTTTTTTTTTTATTTTTTTTTTTTTTTTTTTTTTTTTTTGTTTTTTTTTTCTATTTTTTTTATTGAATTGAGTATTAAACTCATTGATTCATTTGTCATACTTCAAGATTGGAAAATGTTTTTGTTTTTTATAATATATGTAGTGTGGAAAAATCGAACATAAGACACATGAGATTGATAATACATGTTCATGTTAGTTGAACTATGTTTATGTTGGAGATTCGAGATTGAGAAATGTATTTAATTTCTCTTATTTATTAATGTGTATTTTATAATTCAGATAAGTTCCTATATATCATCGTAATGTTATATTCTTTGAAAAGATTATTTGCAAGGCTTTTAGTTGTTATAGTTGAGTTCTTAATTGATTATTTATATTATTGGATCGATCATGAAGATTTAAAGGAAAATTTATTATTTGAACACAAGTGTCTTAAAAATATGGGACAATATATAAGTAAACTTATTTTTCAAAAGTAGCAATCAGCTCGAGCATACTGTTGAATGAATAAAATAACTACCTTTATTGTGATGAAATGTTTGATTCTTCAACCTAAATTTGTTGAAAAAGAAAAACATGTTGTTCAAAAGAATAAGTGCATTGCATTACAAGAGCATGAAAATTGTAATTATAAGTTTTGTGTGAACAAAGAGGTAGTGCCTAATGAAATCGTTTTAATTTCAATTAAAGAACTATGAAGCTCTTGTTTATGAAATCATCAACTAACCACAAAATATCAACATTGTCCAAGAAAAGAGTACATTTCTTGAGAATTATTTTACAAATTATCTTATATGTTTAGATTTAAATTATCATTACAAGAAATTTACCTATTCTTAACGACTAAAACCGTCGTAAAAAGTCAAAAAACCATTGGGATAGTCTTTCCCTACAGCTTTTATACCGTCGGGATCGTCTCCTCGGGAAAACCTTTTCCCGACAAAAAAAAAAATCATTCCGTTGGGAATTAATGATTTCCCGACGGAAAACTCCAACCGGTTTTCTCCTGACGCACATAACCTAGCGTCGGGAAAAGTGACTTCTCCCGAGGCCAAAGATTGCTTTATGGCGTCGGGAAGATGCCTTCTCCTGATGGTTGGGAGTTGCGAATAATAGTGTTTCTCGACGGTTATGCATCGAGAGAAGCCTGTTCTCTCCATGGTTATGCATCGGGAAAAATGCTTTCTCCTGACGCAATGCAACATAATTAGTGTCGGGAGAAGTGATTTCTCCCGATGCTCATAAGTTTGAATTGGAAAATATCACTTCTCTCGACGATAAAAGTTGGTTGAGTGTCGGGAGAAGTGTTTTCTCCTGACGCCATTTGATTCAACGTCGGGAGAAAGCATTTCTCCCGACGCAATCAAAGACATTTACCGTCGGGAAAAGTCAACAAATGAGCGTCGAGAGAGGTATTTTTTTTATATTAAATTTTTATAATTTATTAACTATCAAACTTGTTTATAATTTATCAAATATCAAACCTGTTAAAATTCAACGTTTAATTAATTTTCTTCCATAACATTAACACTGAAATGACAATACATAGCGTTTTAAAAATTACATAATTAAAAAATAAACACCAAAATGACATTTAAAATTATCTTAAGCATTACATAGTATCTATAAAATATTAAAACAAAATAACATTATAAATCTACAAATCACATGCCTACAACCTAAACTTTATGACTTATTCGAGAGATCCATCTTGAAGCTAGTCCTTCGAGCTACAAACTTAAACATTATACATTTACTCATACACTAATATCAACAATGATATAAAAATTAAACATAACTATACATTTATTCACATATTAATCTCAAATGCAATAGAAAACTTAAACTTAAATTTAGTAACATTATAACATATACCAATCTCCAACCTAATCTCAAACTCAATAAAATTCAACTCAAATTTATATATTATAATCATGCACTTAAATTGCTCAAACCTAATTTCAAACTCAATATATGAATCTATATACCAATCTGAAACTCAATGTATTTATCCATATACTCCCCCAACACACACACACAAGCACATAATTATACATTTATGTTGTTACCACTACAGGATAACAACATATACACTTTTGTGAATAGTTTACCACAAAAGTTGAAACATTCATACCTATTGTGACTTATCTCCTTATGGTTGCATAAGTTGTAAGACCATGACTTTCAATTCGTCTATTTCATTTTGTCTTTTTTTCTCTAATTCATCCACTCTAGTCTTCAAGGATTGTATCTCATTTCGTTGCTCCTCTATAATTTTTTAGGAGGATGCAATCGATAATGAGTTATCTCTTCTTGATTTTTATGGTTTTGGCCCCCAACCCGATTGTGTGCCCAACACCTGCTTGCATATCTTTTCTCCTGATATTGGTTGAGGCCCTTCTTGAGTGGAACCTTCTCTCAGCTCAACCATTTGACTCTACAACAATAATTTGAACAAATATTTGTATGATAACTTTATATAGATGAAAAGTGAAATTGAAGGAATAAAAACTTACTTATGCATCATCAGCAGCCTGATTAACAAACGAGGCATCAATTTTAGAGTGCGTACGCCTAAACAACTCTACTAGGTCGATATTTTTATTATAATTACTGACGGTATTCTTATTGTAATTACCGTCGGCAAAGCCCATTTCTCCCCTTGGTATTATAATACCGTCGGGAGATAAGAAAGTAAAAAAACTCCCTTCTTCTTTACATCCCGACGGTGGCGCTATGCGTGGGGAGAACTAATCTCTCCCGACACTCACTAAAGTTAGTCGGGATAGGCATAGTTTTCGCGACGAAATAAAAAAAAAAAAAAAAAAAGTTGGCATAGCTACTTTTTCCCGACGCCAAAATAACCGTCAGGAAAGGCTACTTTTCCTGACGATTTTTTTTTCGTTGGGAAAATTTTCGTCGGGAAAACAAAAATTTCTTCTAGTGTATAGATAGATGCACAGTCACCATTAACATAGCATTAACCTAATTCAACTCATCTAGAATTTGAGCTATTGATCTCGAGATCATAATTGTGTTTTTCTCCTCGACGTATGGTAAAAAAAAATAAAAATAAAAAATAGCCCAAACTAGCTGTAGAGTTGAAAATTTAAACGAAAAATACACATAAATCGGCCAATATGGGTATAGGTCAAATAGCCTAGAATAGGAATACACGTCTACACATATTAGGAAACAACAAAAATAGAGAGAGAGAGAGAGAGAGAGAGAGAGAGAGAGAGAACCCAATGTAGCCATAGAATGAGAAATTTAAGGTGGTACAAACAAGTTTGGTCCTATATAATTTATAGTTTGAAATTTGATACGTTGGCATGAAAACTTTCAAGTTTGAAAATATTACATTCATTATTAAATTCAGTTTATCAACTTCGTTGACCTTTTCAACCCTGCTTAATAAATTAAGACGACAAAAATAACAAAACTTAACTAGATTTGAAATTAATCAAAAATCAACTGAATTTTGTAATATACTTTGTTTATTCTTAGGACCTTCCTCAAATTTGTCAAAACCAACTTAGCTCAATTTACGTTAAATATGTACAATAACTTTTAAAATTTATCAAAACTAACCTACCTCAATTTACGTTAAATATGTACAATAACTTTTAAAACTTATCAAAACCAACCTACCTCAATTTACGTTAAATATGTACAATAACTTTAATGTTAAAAGTTCGATTTTTCCGCAACACCTATGATTTAAAAAAAAAAAAAAATCCTCATCAAATTGATCATCAATTATATTGTACCCTCATTGAATTTTATCCAAAAGTATACCTATCTTCTTACTAGATGGTCATTTGGTAAACAAGTTGGGCTATAGCTTTTTATTTTTAGGTTCTATAAATTAAGCTAGTGAATCCTAACGTTTGGACTGATTAGGGTAAAAAATGTTTTCCAGGAAGTCATTTTCATTGAAACATCTTTGATTAAAAAAAACAAAAAGCTGTTTAAAAAACTCATATATTTTGTTACATTTTTTCAAAAGTGTTGGATTTATATACAAGTTTATTTGGTTTTCTATATATTAAATGTGTTTTCAATAATGTCAAATTACTAAAAAAGACAACTATTGAACACTATGAATTAATAATTTAAAAATATTTTTATTGGTCGATTTTTTTGTTTTTTGGTTTTTAGCATATGATCGATCTACTGTTCATTATATTTAGTCATTAGGAGTCAATCGTTGGAGATAATTGAGACAGTTGGTTAACGGAGTTGGTTTTTATAGCTGGTTGTTGCATATGGTTGTTGTTAAAGGTGGTTGCCAAAGGGGGTAATTGGAGTTGGTTGACAGGGTTGATTGTAGAATGTGGCTGCCATGGGAGTTAGTGATGGTGGTTGCCAGACAAGGTCGTAGTTGGTCATCAGTAGTGGCCGCCAATGCTAGACACTAAAGTTGGCAATTGGAGGTGGCCACTGAACTTGGTAAAGACAACTATTTAAGAGGTTGTCGGAGAAGGGTGGTGGTGACTGGCAGTAATCATGGTGGAAGTGAGGTAGAGGACTAGTAAAGGCATTTTAGTAATTTTATGTATTATACAAATTAGGGAGAGATTAACCATTTTTAGAAAAATTGATTTTAAGTGTTTCTCTCAAATCAACTTATAACATAAACTCTTTCTTTTTTTTGTTTTTTTAAACTATCTTGAGTGGTTGCCTAGCACTCTCTAACTTTTTTCAAAATCACTTTTTAACAGTTGAAAAGATAAACCAAACATACCCTAAATTTACCTATGTGTTTCTTTCTTTTGTTTTAAGTTTTTTGTATTTTGATTTTTGATTGTTGATTTTTTATTTTTTATTTTTCATTTTGAGATTTAAGTTTAAATAAAAAAACACAAAAAAAAAAAAACAAAAACTATACATGTTTATTTAATTTACTATTTTTGGTTTGCTATCTTTTAAAAACAAACAAACCAAAACATTTTTGATAATTTTTTTTATTTGCTTTTTTAAAAAAAATTAAAAAAAAATATATTTGATAATGTACTATTTTCAAATATAGAAAAATGAGTCAAACTATTTACAAATATAGAAAAATTTCACTGTCTATTATTGATAGACTATGATAGATTTCCCTCGCTTCAGCGATAGACTTCTATCACTCAAGTAATAGAAGTATATCGTGATCTATCACTGATAGAAAGTGAAATTTTTCTATATTTGTAGATAGTTTGATATTTTTTATATTTATAATAATTTTCTTTTTTTTCTTTTAAAAAAATCAAAATAAATTTTGATGACTTTTTTAGTTAATATTTTTTTATATAAAAATAATTAGAACCAATCTATTTTTACAATATTATTACATCTAATATTCACAATTATAAAATGAGATCTTTATTTTTATCTTTCTAAAAAAGTTATATATTGATAAAATAATAATAATATTTAATGTATTGATTAACTAAAATCAAATTTAAAAAAATAAAATTCGTAAAATCCAATAAAATAGTTTTATTTTTGTAAGAGCAAATTATAAAAAATAATAAATACACAATGAAAATGAATTTACAATTTTTCCAAGAGAAAAATTAAGAGTAGATGTTATATGTTAAGGAAATAAAGATAAATGAGAAAATAAAGAAAAGTTGTAAGAAAATTAAGAGGGGACAAACTTTTTTTTTTTTTTTTAAGAAAAGTTAGAGATAGCAAAAGCGGTAGATAAGATCAAAGAAGGGGCCAAGCTCCTGATGGAGCAAAGAGACGATTAGGACAACAAACGTGAAATGCTTTTTTTTTTTTAGAAAAGTTAGAGATAGCAAAAGCGGTAGATAAGACCAAAGAAGGGGCCAAGCTCCTGATGGAGCAAAGAGACGATTAGGACAACAAACGTGAAATGCGGAGTTTGAGTAGCCGACGAGCGAGTGGTTAGTGGCCAATAACACCCTAGTTGATGGAACTCCTCTCCATACATTATCTACTAGCAATGAAGATGTCGCAATATTGGGAGGAAATTTTAAAAATAGATAAGTTTTTTTAGAAGAAAAATAGATTAAGTTAGAGAGAGAAAAAAGTTTAAAGAGAGAAAAATCTGGGAAAGTATTTAGTTTTAGAGAAAGAAAATAGAGAGATCTATTAGAAGAAAAAGAAATAAGAGTTTAAAATAAATATCAACAATTTTCTAATAAAAGATACTATATTTATCCAGACTCTTTTCAAATACAGCAAAAAAATTAAAATATTTATAAATATAGCAAAATTTCACTGTTAGGCTATCTCACGATAAACACAGATAGTAGTCTATCATGACATAGATAGTAGTCTATCATAATATATCATCGTCTATTGCAAATAAACTGGATATTTTACTATTAATTATAAAAATTTTCAGCAATTTTGACATTTAAAATAATTTCACATATCTATTCCTATATTTATTCTTATATCCATTTGCATAGATACCGATAAATTCTTGATGGGTATATTTTTATCTAAATCAAAAAGCTCCAAGAAAAGAAATTTAAGCACATTACAAAGAATAATTAACCATTACTGAAAATTTGTAGGTCTTCCACTATTCCTTCTTCGGCTAATCCAAATCCATGATTCCCTAACGTGAACAATGTTGATGCCATTGCCAATTGCCACTCGACTCTTTTACCAAAATTTGGAACGATGTGACGTCGTTTCACTGAGATATTAACACACATCTACCAACAAACCAATTGTGGCACATTTTCAATATGTTCTTTGCCTTTTTAGGTTTAAATTATCTTCTTGTTTTGAACTTTTCAAATGATTTTAGTCTATTTTATCCTTTTATATATATATATATATATATAAAGAAAATCATTTTGGTTATTAATATATGATTTAATTATAACCTTTTTTTTATTTTTAGTTTTTATTTATAATATAACCAAAAGGAATGTTTGACATCCCTATCACAAATTTTATGATTACTAACACACTTACATGTCTTTGAGCTAACTTGATTTGGTGATATATTAGGTAATAATTTGATTAGTAAAGAGTAGACAGTTTATTTAAATCCCTTATTTATTTTAATATAACATCATTATTGTATTATAACTTGATTGAAAATAAAATCAAATTATGTTTTGAAATCTAGATATATTTGGTTAAAAATAAAATTAAGGGTTGTTTTCAAATATAGCAAAATGAGCTAAAATATTTACAAATATAACAAAATTTGTCATAGATCGCATAGATATCTATCTGGGTCAATCACAGTCTATTGAAAGTAAAATTTTGCTACATTTGTAAATATTTTTAACAATTTTGCCATTTAAAACTATTTCCCTCAAATTAAACTAGGATTTGGAATCTAATTTTTATCAATAAATAGCTAGCTTTTAAACCTCTATCCCTTGTCTTCGTCTTCTTCTTTTCTTTCAAAGAAAATATATGTATAATTTTGTTAGTTTGCTCTCTCTAATTTTTGTACTTTCATTTTTTTTTTTAAAAAAAAATATTGGGGTAGCATTCATGTTTTTTCTTTCTTTCTTATTTTGTTAATAGCAACATTGTTACCATTGTTTTTTTTTTCTACTTCTTTAAGCTTCTAAGTTTTTTTTTTTTTTTTTTTTTAAAGCAGAAAGACAAATCAAGAAATAACAAAGCTAAAATCCGCCTCAGCAAGTTAGAGAATCCAATCAAGAAAATCTTCTCACCACACTTGAGAACAAATCCCATCAAGCACCCACGAGACCAAATTGTCTACCATATGATTTTGTGAATAACTAATATATTGGAATTACTCCACCATCCCACCCGCATTCAACGAAGTAATCTCTTGCACAAAGGACCTTACAACAGTAAAATTGATCTCCTCTACATTCAACTAACGTATTGTTGTTAAGTTATCAGACTTTGGTTGGATAGAGTCAAATCTATGAGATGCAATAACTTTTAACCGTCAACAATAGCCCATGCCTCTAAAATCAAAGCATCATACCCTCTACATGCATGCCTACAGGCCATGCCTCTAAGTTGCCTTTCATGATCCCACAAAACCTATCTAGCATTACATGATAAATACAACACTTGGGGAGGGGGACTAATCCAATTTGGGAGGGACCACAACCTCACTCTGCGCCACGTCACGCAGAGGCCATGTTCCATCCTCCACTGCTTTTGCATGACCCTCGAACTCATTTACAAAACCCTGAATAGAATAAACCAGAGGATGAATCAGAACTCCCACCTCCCTCGAACATCACATGATTAGGCCAGGTCCAAATCCAACAGAATACCCCAAGCAATTGATTAAACTCAACCTTATGACCATGTAGACATGCCCAATCCACGATTTTTGATAGACACTTTTTTGCATTTTTGCCCATCAACAAAAGCCAAATTTATAGTAGTGCAATAACATCTGCGTAAATAAGTAAAATAAAGAAGGGACAAAAGTGTCCACAAATGTTTTTCCGACATCCTCACTTTTTCATCCCATTGTTTTTGCAGACGTTCAACTTTAGCCAATCAAAGTAAACATAGCTTAACTAACATGTAGATGTGGTCAATGACTAATAGATTTGTGATTCAAAACCTACTAAAAATGAAAATTGATGCTTTTATATATTTTAGTCATAATTTGTTAAACTATGCTCATGTTAGCAATTTAATTATGTTTTTATACTTTAGATTCAAACAACAATGAGCTCATATTAATTGATATTTTAAAATTTTTTGTTTTGCGAGAATTGATATTATTAACTAAATGTTGATTTTTGTCTTAAATAAGTGATTTTATCCCCATTGTTTTTGCACCAATCTTGTCCAAATCTAACCAAACAAAAAACGGCAACATTTTACATATTCATCTAAAATGAAACATTAGTTTAGCCCATTATATAATCGAGAGAAAAAAGAAAAGACAATTGCAAATATAGCAATTAGATTCAAATTATTAACATATATACAATATTTTTAAAAAATTGTAAATATAGCAAAGTCTATCAGTGATAGACTTCTATCCCTGATATATCACTGATAGACCACCAACAATATTATTACTAATAGACCATTAGAGTCTGACAGCGATAGAAGTTTATCACAGATAGATTTTATTACATTTGTAATTTTTTTAAGATGTTGTTATCTACTTGGTTATTATCCTTAAAATTGCTACTCGTTACATTTACCAAAAAAGAATTTATTTTGACGGGGGAGTAAAAGATATAATGAACAAATTGAAATTTTCCTTTTAGAAAGTAATATGTTAATCTTTGCTTGGACCCCTTTCTCGAGGGTCGCTCAGCGGTAGAGAATATATGGCAATGATCATCTCTTCTTAGAGAATGTCAGCTTCGATTTATTAAGCAGGAGTGGAATTCTTCTGTTCATGAGCTGCCCAGGAGAGGTTTCTCTGGAGTTTCCTACTCTTGGATAAGAATGATGTACAAAACCTTATTAGTCTGTTAGTTTTAGGCAGCTAGTTTGTGTCGAGTGCTTTGGTAACAAAATTCATTATAATAGTTCAATTAAATAAGATATTTTGTAGTTCATTTTCCGTCCTAATCAGATCGATTTGTTTAAGCATATATCTAGTTTAAAAGATTAGAGGTACTTCGGATCATCTCGCCCCTCATATATGCCCTTGAAGTTCAACCAAGACAAAAATAAGGTCCAAAATAATTTTGGATAAATTTAAAATTATTTTGTGTAGGGTGTTAAAAAGGTTTAGTTACATTATTGGATTTTAATTCTGATCCAACAAGCTCATAGCTATTGACATGGTTAATGAAATGTTTGTTTGTTATATTAATTGAAGTAAGTAGTGTAAAATTGGCTATAAATCCACAAGTTATCGAAAAGAATAAGCTAACTAGACATCATGGGATAACCTCAATTTCATTTCAGCACTATTTGGGGAGTTGGAATGTAATAAGATTCCTAGGAATCGGAGGAAAATTGGAATGGATGAGCATATGAGATATTGCGAATCATGAAAACGGTGGAAAATAAGATTGGATTGAAAACTGTCGGAATGAAATGACTTTTGTATTATAAATCGAGCCCAAAACACTCAATCTAAACATTCATTTTAGTCTATCGAATTTTTAACATGAACATCAATAAATATAATAAATATATTGTTGATGTCATGACAAATCAGACATTACAAGGCTAAACACTAGCTCATTTGCTTTATTTTATTTCTGTTTCTAAACTTTCTAAACTTTCACATTTGCTTTATTTTAGTTTCTAAAAGTCAAAATGAAAAATATTTTGGTCCCTCAACTTTCATAATTTACATTTTAGTCACCCATTTAAACAATTTTTTTTTTTTTAATTATTGAAAGTTGAATTGAGAATTATTTGAAATTACATCGGAATTATATTCCAAATCAGACCCTGAAGGCTTTAAAAAACCAACAAACAGGATCTCACAAATTTCCGTCGGAGGTCCCACTCGTCTCACTTCCTCAAACTCCAAGGCTTGGAACGACGCCGTATTGCCCCTCGCTTACCATGAATCCGACGCCGGCGCCGGCGTAGATTCTGTCAATTTCGCAGTTTGTTTCACTTCGTTTAACGAATCTCCCTTTAACCCTCGGCCGAATTTCCGCATAAGCTTTCCTCGAAGCATACCGAATCGTCTTCTCAAATTTCCGATTCTTCTTCTTCTCTCTGTACCTCAACACCCTCGCCTCCCTATCCATCCCCCGCAATTGCACCGCCTTCTCCGCCATCTGCCCCTCCGGAAACGATGCGTCGGAAGCCGTGTTCCGATCTGGCACAACTCCCACGTCTAAAGAAGATGAAGAAACCTGAAACAGAGCAAGAAAGAGTAAAACAAAGCAGCAGAGCAGAACAGAGTATGGGCAAGAGTTTTTAGACTCAAAGAAAAATGAGTTGGAAAGAAAATTACGCTATGGCTAAGATTCTGAGATGGGTAGCTAATGTTGTGGAGTTTAGATCGAGTACTAAAGAGCTCGAACCCGCAGAAATTTCTAGTGGAGTAATCGGTGGGCGGGGTAGTGGACTCTGTTCCTGGATTGGATTCATCGGGAACAACTCCATCACCGGTAGTTGGGTAATCGAAATCAATCAAAGAATCCATCTCGGAGAAGAAGATATCCTCCGATTTCAAATCGGGTTGAACGACGTCGTGTTGGTGTTGATTGGGGAGGAGGAATTTGAAGACGGAGGCGACGGAGGCAGACGGGGGTGAGTCGTAGAAAGGTTGAATAGCAGAACGGTCGTGACGGCGGGCAAGCGGGTTAACAGAGTGGATATCAGCGTCGCAGGAGGGGCAGAGGGCAGCAGCGTCGGCATTGCAGGTGATGGTAGCCGGAGCTTGCTCGCAGACTTCGCAGAGCCAGACACGTGGGTGGCGCGTGCCAGAGAGAGTGTGGATTTGGAAGTCGCAGCGGAGGCAGAGGAAGGCAGTGTCATGGCGGCAGAAGAGGGTAGGGGTGGCTGACTTGCAGGAATAGCAGAGGGGTTTGGCAGTGGCGACGCCCGGCCAGCCGGCGGCGAAGGAGTGCATAATGGTAAATGGGAGTGGAAAATGAAGAGGAAATGGGAACGTGTTGGAAGTTGGAGTGTTTGTTTGAAGAGTCAAGAGTGTGTGTGTTTATTTAAGCTTTTGGGAGTGAGAATGAAAGAAAATCTATGCACCGACCAGTAGTACGACGGTACGTGGTGGATGCCACACCACAACTATGCGTTTTCATTTTTTTCATTTTCAAATTTTTCTTGAAATATATATAAAATAATATTATTATTATTATTTTTAAAAATTATTTTAAAAATATTTATAAATATAACAAAATGTCATTTATAGATTACTATCATATACTGTGGTATTAGTTTATCAGTGTTTAACTGTGGTAATTTACTATACTTAAAATATTTTCAACTATCTTATCATTTAAAATAATTATCCAAAATGAAATTTTAATCCAAAATGAAAATAATCTTTTTAGAAAAATACTTTTAGTCAATCTAAATCCATCCTAAATCATTAGAAATAAGCACTTTTGGGAGAGTAGTAAAGAATAGTTTTTCTTTTCTAGTAGTGATTTAAGTGTTGTATTTCCTCTTATTATTTATTTATTTATTTTCCTTTTTTTAAAAAAAATTAGAGTTATTTTTTGTAATATTCCAAAATATCAACAAAAATTAAAACATGTTTATAAAATTTTAAGAATTCTTTTTTTCTTGTGTACCCAAACACGACCCAAATTGAAGCATGTTTTTAGAATTTCTATTATTTTTATTATTTTTCTCTTTTAAGTTCTCTGTGAAGGTTCATTATATATTTAGGCCCTATTTCGGATGGACCTAGAAAAAATATTTTTAAAAATAGTTGTTTTCCAATATCCATGAATCAAAATATTTATAAATATAGCAAAATTCATTGTCTATGTGCGACAGATTAGATTGTGATATTTTACTATTATTTGTAAATATTTTCATCAATTTTGTCCTTTAAAATAATTTTCCTTTAAAAAATTCATTTTTATTTAAATACTTTAGATAAAAACTGATTGAAATAAAAGCACTCATGTGTTTGGCAAAAAATTTTCAAAAGTATTTTTATATCTAAGTTTGTTTGGTTTTTTATATACCAAAAGTGTTTTTAATAATATTAAATAACTATGAATGATGATTATAAAATACTATGAACTAATAATTTGAAATAATGGTCACTGGAATTGATTGTTTGGGGTGATTGTTGGTGGTGGCCAGAGTTGGAGGTGGCCATAGTCAACCGATGCGATGGTCGAAGGTGGTAGTTGGACTTGACTGCCAGTGGTGGTGGCTGGAGGTGGCTGTCGAAGTTAGTTGCCAAAGGTGATAGCCAAGGTTGGGTGGTGAAGGGCGATTGTACCCATGATAACATAATAAAATTGAGGTAGATGACTTTAGGGCGTTTTGGTAATTTTAAGAATTATACAAATTAGGAAGAAATTAACCATTAAGCACTCACAAGTCATTTTCCTAAAAATTGATTTGAAATACTTATCTTAAACCAACATATTTTATAAATCCATTTTTCTAAAATCTATTTCGAGTGATTGTCAAACTCCATTAGTTTTTTTTATTCTAAAATAATTTATTTTTTAAATTAAATACTTGAAAATATTTTTAAAATACACTGTTATAATTGAGTTTTAATTGTTTAGGATTTAAACTTATATCAAAATTATATATTTTACTCATATTATTACTAAAGTAGCTAAGAAATAAGCATAGTATTAAATTTTCATCAACATGTCTGGTATTTCTAACAATATTTCCATGTTTTCATGGGTTTGACATTCACATGAAGACTAAATTGATATTTTCGTTATATCATAGAAAAATCCACAAAGTATAAAAAACAAACAACAAAATATCATTAATGTTAACATAATATAAATAATAGACATATTATCTTGTTTGAAAATCCTAAAATGTTTATTTACTAATTTAGATTTAATTTTTTTTGTATTTTTTGTTTTTATAATTTTTTTAGAAATATCCATCAATATCGACATTTTATCGGTATTTTTATCTTCTATAAAATTAAGACCTTGATATTTTCGTCGACATCATAATTTAAAAAATTTTCTTTTAATCTATTTTCTAAGACTCTCTCCCCTCTCTGTTTTCCTTGATATTGAAAAATAAAGAGTGAAAAGGAGAGGAAGTGACCCAAAGGAGGGAGATAGAGAGTGGGAGGATAGGAACAAGAGGAGAAAATGATTTTTGTAGAAGAAAAAACTAATAATAAAGACCATGCCAATTATAGTTATAGTGTTATAAATAATAAAATATAGTCTAAATTATAGTCTATAAATTTTTTTTAAAAAAAAATTACTAAAACAAACTTGAAAATGGAATACTTAAAAAAAAAGAAAAAAAAAGAAAAAAAAATACTTTTAGGGTTGAACTTATCTTTTTATACTTAGGTTAGAGAAATATCAAATGGGCAACAAAATTGTCCCTCCTCTTTCATCTCACTCCTCTTTCATCTAAATCTTCTTCTTTTATCTACTTCTGCCTCTCCTCTCTCATTTAAATTGTTTTCTTTCAACTTCTTCTATCCTCAACCTTTTTTTTCTTCTTCTCCTCTCTCTAACATATATATAAAATATATATCTTCTTCTTCTCTCGTCTCGACCATCCCAATTCAAAATGTGGACGAAAACATTGTGTAATCCAAATTCGGTCTTTTTTTGTGCTGAATGGTCAAATAACACGTCCTTCCAACCTAGATCTTGAGAAGTTACACAAAAGGTTCTTTTTTTTTTTGGTTAACGAAGCTCAAAGTTTGCCGTTTACCATTTAAACTTGGATCATTTATTTAGATGCATTAAAAGTCAAGTTTCGTTGAAAATTTTGTCAACTTACATGCATAGTTGGAAAGAAACACAAAAATAATGTATGAAAATGAGTGGCTATCTAGCTAGAATGATGTTGTGTCAAGGAAAATATGACCAAAATAAAATCTCACAGGAATATGCTCGATCTTATAGCTTGTTATGAGATTTTATAGTCTGCATATGCAATTATATATATTGCAAGAGCTTATAAAGAGCCTATGCAATCTTATAAAGTGTGTACACAATCTTCTTGGCGTGTCTATGCGATTTTATCACACACTTATACGATCTTATAAGTGCATTGATATGATCTTATATAGCACTAAATGATCATATATGTCCTCTATATGATTTTGTTTTACAATTACATATGCATGCTGTAAATTGTGTGCGCTTGTGTAATTGCAATGTGAAATTTCATTTTAGTCATAATTCTTATGTTATTTTAGCTAAATTATGAATCAATTTTATACCTTGTTTCCACATACTTGTTACTCATCCATATAAGTTGAATTTTTTTTTTAATATTCTTGGCTTTTTTAATTTATCTAGAATTCAAAATGATATAAGTTTACACTTTTAGTGTCCATAACTTTGAGCTCAGTCAATCAAATCAGATGAAGTTTTTATGATTCATATTATTATGTGTAACCTATTTGGATCAGATCTGAAGCAGATCGGGAAAAGCCAATTTGGATTTTTTTTTTTTTTTTTTGTGTGAATATACCAATTCATATTGTGAAAAAAAATGGAGAACCAAAATGGATTATAGAATAAAAAAAGCAATTAAATCTCAAAATGAGACATCCTTGTGGCATCACATTCCCACGATTCCCTTCGACATCCCAATTTTGCATGGATTAGAAAGAAAAAAGATCAGAAAAAATGGTAAACGTCCTCCTCTTCCTCCTTTATTTAAGAGAGGGAGACAGAGAATTTCAGTGATGATGGAATATTTAAGAAGATGAATGAATGCGCTTTTTGGCTGTAATTATTCCACTACCGAGGGAATGAAGAAATACACAAAAAGGATAGGACCACTAGGGCAACACCTAATAATACAAGGACACATATACAAAAGACAAACAAAATACAAAAGAATTTGAATACCAAAAATGACAACATAAAATACATGGAGGAAAAAAGCCTCATACAACACCGTTTTCATCGTCTGTTCTCACATCCCCCCTCAAACGAGAGGGTGAGGGAAGCACACCGAGTTTGTATTTGAGAGTAGAGAACTTGGATTTAGATAGAGGTTTTCTTAAGCCATCAACGAGTTGGTCAGATGAAGGAACATAGTAAACATCCACAGTTTTGGCCAGCACCTTATCATGGATATAGTGAATATCAAGTTCCACATGTTTGCTGCGAGACTGAAAAACACGGCTGGCCACGAGAGAGAGAGCACTGAGATTATCACACCATATTATTGGTGTGAAATTGGGACAAAGTTTTAATCACCAAGAAGCGATTGAACCCACGAAATTTCAGCGGCAGTCTGGGCAAGAGATTAGTATTCCGATTCAGTGCTGGAACGAGCAACCACATTTTGTTTCTTTGATGACCAAGAGATGAGGGAATTACCAAGGAAGAGACAGTGTGCTGCAATGGATTTTCGATTATCAAAACTACATGCCTAGTCTGCATTCGTATGGGCAACCAGTCTAAGGTGGTCTGCTTTTGATAAAAACAACCCAGAGTTTGATGTTCCTTTGAGGTATCAAAGAACACGCTTGATGGCTTGCCAGTGAGCATCAGTAGGTGCTTGTAGGATGGCAAACGGAATTCATCGCCCAATTCCATGCCAAATAATTTTTCATGCTTACCAAACCATAATAGTGGCAGGGCTGGGTCGAACATAGGGAGCACTAGTGTTTCTCAATCAAGCAGCTAACAATTTTGGGTAACTGAAGGGGGGTTGTGAGATGGTTGTTTGCATTAAATTGCATAAGAATAAATGCAATAATTAAAAGAGATAAAATCTATTTGAGAAAAATCTAGCTTGGGTTGTAATGGATGTTTCTCATTCTATAAATTTGGTCATCGATTCTTCATTACCAAGGTTAAAAGATTGCTTGCACCTAACTGATTTAATTGGAAAGGCCAATTAAATTGTCCTAATTTACTAACTAGTACAATCAAGTGTTACGTAATGCATATTAATTTAAAGCAGTCATCATACATCCCCAAACATTCGATAATATGATTATAATCTAAAAAATACATAATTGAATCCAGCAATCACAATACAAGGTTCATAATCTCATAAACGTATTAGAATCAAGGAATTATCCTAAAACCTAAACTACAACATTGTTACCTTAGCCTTGATACATCACAATGAGCACCGAGAATGAAGTTCGATACAAGGATTGATAAAAGAGAGAGAAGAGAGTAGAGAGAATTGAAAGAGAAGTCGGTCGATGGCTCCCTTTTACCTAAAAATCGAAGGTTTATTTTATAAACCTGTCAGAGCGTTGCGGCGCTCTCACGCATCGCCGAACACTACTCGAGAAAAAGCATTGTGGCAACACCTAGGTGGCATTGCTGCGTTGTGGCCTTAGGGGCAATGTGGTCTTTTTTTAGTTCTCTTTTCTGGTTGATGCTATAGAACTCTGTTTCGGTCCATTTTAGTTGTAATTCAATGTTAGCACCCCGTTCTACCTTAAAGGTGCTCGATAGTTATAAAACAACCAAATAAATAAGTAAAACCAAGGAATAATCTCGGATTAAGCGGAGCAAGATAGCACATTTACAGTGCTATCATAGGAATTGACTAAGTTTGTTGACGATGTAGGATATATCTGAGCACATGTGAGTAAGATATTGTATAGCACCTAGTACACTTCTGTAAAGAGTTGGGTTACCCATTCAAGACCCATCATAGGCTGATAACTTTTTGCTAGTAGCTGCAGGTGTGGAACAAGGTTTGAGATTGGTCATGCCTCTTTGATGGAGCAATCAGATATATATTTGGATTGTAGAAGGTACATACCATTGGAGGTTCTCTCAACTTCAACCCCACGATAGTAGCTAAGAGAGCCCCTGTCTTTGAGTGCAAATACAATATTCAAGCAATGCACAAACGAATTTATAAAGGTTGGGTAGTCCCCTATAACTAGTATGTCATCAACATATATAAGAACAAGTATGGTCATATTAGGACGAGCAATGTAAAATAGTGAGTTATTAGCCTTTGAATTGGAGAAACTGAAAGGGTTGAAATCCCTAACAGAGCGAAAGCAGTACAGGACCAAATTCGAAATAAATTGGAATTTTGAAATACAAATACATTGAAAAAAAATACAAAAAACCTACTGTATTAATTCTAGGCTAAGCATGGATTAAAGATAGAATCTTACTTTCGTTGTAGACTTTGAACACGACCACCACGAAACCCTCCTATTTTCTAAAGGATGAGATAAGGATTGTGGATCATTGATCTTGATTTATGAGAAAAAAGAGAGCGCAACAGAGAGAATTTTTTATCTATCGAGAGAATAATCTTTTCTTCTATTTCGTTTGCAGGCCTATTTAGAGAGAGAGTAGGAGACGTGGGAAAACCACGTAAAGCGTAACTCCCACATATGGGAGTTACATTTTTAATTAATTAATTAATTAATTAAATAAATTATTTAGTTTAACAAATAAATTAAAAATAATAATTAATTAAATCTAATTTGATTAATTATTTCATTTAAGTCATATTTAAATGAACATCTCCCATATAACCTATAGTTTTAATTCATTTAATTTAATTAAATCCAATTTAATTAAAATAAATTAAGAAAATTAATTCTTCAATTAATTAATTTTCAAATTAAATATCTAATATTTAATCTAACGTACATTTGAATCACATTCAATTGTTATTCTCTCATAACTTATAATTTTAATGTGCATCTAATACACATTATTTTAACATATAGTTTTAATATGAGTCTAATTCATATTAATATTTGAACTCCTTCAAATATTTAATTGTCTCAAAAATTAATTTTGTATCATATCCAAAATTAAATTTACATTATAAAGTTCAAATTAAACTTTATATTATAATGTATTAGCATACATTATATTATTTCCTTAAGTAAATTTAAACATTTCAAATTTCATTCAAAATATAAATACCTCATCACTCTTTACGAGTTAGGAAGGGGATCTAATGAACCTACAGATCAGAAGCTCCAACAATATGAAATTAATTGGCTAAACTCATTAACCATATTAATCAATATTCGTTAACTGTGGGTACACGCCACTAATGACCCACAATTGCATTATTCTCACTGCAAATATATTTCTATGTCCATGGATATAGACCAATAACAGCAAGTTAGTCCTTCACAAGTGTTCATACACCAGCTAGGTTAAATTACTGTTTTACCCCTAGGTTACTTTTAAATCCTTAAGTACCAGTGCTCCTCTAATGAACAACTTGTTTATGGTCCAACCATTAAACAGAGACCCCTTTCGGGCCAATGAGAGGATAGGGTCCTTCACTCAAGTCCCGGAGACACCATTTAAGAAAACACTTATCTACTTACCATAAAGATAGGAATGAGTGAATTCCATCTTGTATAATTATGTTCCTAGCTCTCCACTCGATCTTGTCCTTTGTGGACAAGAGTTCATAATATACTTAGGATTAAAACTAAGTTGCCTAGGTTATCTTATTGAAATAGGAACCTAGCTAGTCAATGGAATTACATCTAGTGATTACTATGTCGTGGTCTGGTCTCATGCAAACTCATTGCATACGATACCCCCACACGCATGTCACCTACATGAACACGTTAGATCATTGCATTTGTATCAAACACAAAGTAGGTCGTAACCATAGTGTCACTAGGATAAGGTACCCAACCTTAACCCTATACTATAGACCCTTTAAACTGTATCTTGAACATTGGCCTCTGTATGTCCCCACATATAGTTCAAGACTCATAAAACAACCTAGAATGTTAGTTTATTGGATTTAGGGTTATTAAGACAAAAAAGAAAAAATCAATAACGCTTATTAAGTAACACATCAATAACTCTTTATTAATGATTTAATGACGGTCAAATAATTACATTTACAATCTACGAGTTTTAGGGCATAAAACCCAACAGAAACTCCATTGGATAAGTGTGGCTTTCAGTTTGTCATACCTCGCCCCAAAGTCAGTTTTAAGCCATAAAGTGCCCGATTTAATTTACAAACGTGATGAGGATACTGCTAGTCAATGTAACCTTCAGGTTGCTTCATGTACACGACTTTAGTAAGAGTTCCATTTAGAAAAGAATTGTTAATGTCAAGTTGCAACAAAGCTGGAAATTTCATGGAAGTTAATACTAGGGATTTCATGAAATCCTTGGCAACAAGCCTAGCCTTGCAGTGATCAAATGAGCCATCATATTTTCTTTTTATCTTGAAGACCCATTTGTTGCCCACTAGGTTAAGGTTTGGAGTAGGCGGCCCAAGGGTCCAAGTATGGTTTCTGAGTAAGGCAGTCATTTCCTCATCCATGGCTGATTTCCAATGATTGGATTGCATAGCGTTGGTGACAAACATTATGGGATGGGCTAGAGTTGGAGCAAGTAGCTAGAAAGGAACCCCAAACTTTATGCTTGAATATGCCACTCTTGGCTTGGGTTTGGTAGGGACAAGCAATGTTGGGGGGGGGGGGGGGCGGGGGGCTCAGTAGCATTAGAGGTAGGGGAGTTTGTAGGAGGGGATGGGGAGAAAGTGTCATGGCCTGATGTATTGGGCAAGATCTGTGGTGATGGGGGCTCCAAGATGGGTGAGGACACTTGAGAGG
Source organism: Citrullus colocynthis (assembly GCA_031780015.1). Classification (NCBI taxonomy): domain Eukaryota; kingdom Viridiplantae; phylum Streptophyta; class Magnoliopsida; order Cucurbitales; family Cucurbitaceae; genus Citrullus; species Citrullus colocynthis. The sequence continues at coordinate 1,162,979 of QLSR01001493.1, forward strand.
AAGAACCAACAAATGGTGATGTTGTAAGGAACTCAGAAGATATTGACCCAAGTGAGGGGGATGAACTACTAAAGAAGGTTGACTCAGGAAACAGAAACCAACTAACAATGATACCATTGGGTACGCTTGATGAAGAAAAAGAGGTTAGGAAGCCTTCTTTGAAGGAAAAGACCCTTCGTTAAAGACAACATGACGAGAAATATAGATTCGGCCATTTGAACTCATACATTTGTAACCAAGAAAAAAATATTTGGTGCTGTGGAATTTGAATTTGTGAGTTTGATATGGCTGAAGACAGGGGAAGCAAGCACACCCCAAGGTTCTAAGGAAGTTGTAATTTGGTTTAAGGTTGAAGGCTTTTTCCAATGGAGAAATGTGATTTAAAATAGGGGTAAGTAGTTGGTGGAATACTGCTGAAGAGAAGGCTTCCTACCAATACTAAAGAGGCATGGCTGCTTGAGCAATAAGGGTTAGACCTATTTCGAAGATGTGACGATGCTTTCTTTGCACAATGCCATTTTGTTGGCTTGTGTGGGGACAAGGATGTCTAAATAAAATACCTTTAGTTTGAAGGAGATTAGAGAAGGACCGAAATTCACCTCCCCAAAGGCAATGTATTGGACAAAGGCTGAAAAAGCTTCACCTTTAGTTTTTAAGAGATAGATGTGTGTAAGTCTGGTAAAGTTATCTACAAAGCTTATATAGTATTTGAAGCCTAGGGTGGAGGATATAGGCGTCGATCCCCAAAGGTCACAACGAAAAGGTTCAAGAGGATACGATGTTTGAGAGACAGATCTATTGAAAGGTAAATGATGAGTCTTTCCTTGCTAACAAGCATCACAGAAATCGAGTTTTTCATTTAACGGGAATTTCAAATTACATGAATTCAAGAAAAGACTAACAACTCTCTTAGACGGATGACCTAAACGTTGGTGCCATATGGTTTTGGACACCTTACATGACCTGGACTTCTCAACATTTAAAACTATAGAAAGATTTGACACAGACTGACTAGTAGATCCTAAAGCAACCTTTATTGAACTGACTTTAGACTTTGAATTGAAGGGAGACTCTAGACCATCTTTAAGAGGTGGTAATTTGATTTGATAAAGACCATTATTAAGAATTCCATGCAATATCACCTTTTTTGTATCCTTGTCCTTCAAAAGACAAAAAATAGAGTGAAATTCAACATAGAGGTTATTACCAATAGTCAACCAAGCTATACTAATCAAGTTTCTCTTAATATAAGGGACATGTAGCATATCATTCAACATTATAGAAGAATCATATTCATCTTTTTACTTAATAATATTGTTACCAACTTGATAAATAGGTAAGCGAGTAGCATTTCCAACAATGGAAGAGTCATTACCGTTATAGTTAGACTTGGTCATCAGATTTCCAGCCTCAATAGTCATATGATTAGTCGCACCACTATTAACTAGCCAGCTTGGATCATTTAAAATTTCAGGTTTAGCAATGTAAGCAAATAAAGAGGGATTACGACTGTCACCTCCATGATTGTTGTTATTCCCATTTGGGTTGTTGAAATCTTCTTCGTAGCGAAAATAACACACAGAAGCACTATGACCAATTTTACTGCATAACTGACAAGTGGGTTTGGAGTTATTACCTCATCTATTTCCATACCTTCCTTGGCCTCTATTTCTCCCATTTCCTCTGCCATTTCCAGGGTTATTTTCAATATCTATTGTTTCCAGGATGATTGTTGTTGCCATTGTTGTTGTTCCAGTTTCGAGAGTGGTTGTTGGAGTTTTGGTTGCCTGAGGGTCTTCCTTGTCTACTGCAGGCCATGTTTGCAGAAGGATCTGCGAGATCAATATTCACAGCACTGGGGCTAAAATGTAGTAGTGTTGTTTCAAAGGTATCTAAGGTGGAGTGCAACTCTTGTTGGTGGTTATATTTTTACCCCAGATTGTACACACAATCGGAATATACTTTGCATCCAGGCCAGCAAGAACATAAGACATTAAATCATCAAAGGAGATAGGGTTGCCAGCTAGTTTTAGGCTTTCAAATGCTTGTTTCATGGTCGCTAAGTAGTTAGCCATTCTTGTGGATCCCTTCTTAGTATTTTGAAGGATCCCATGCAGCTGGTTCGCTTTAGCTTTGCTTGTGGCCCCATAGATTTCTTCAAGAGCCACTTATACCTCTCTTGAGGTTTTCAGATTCACTACATCCACTGCAGTTGTCGGTGTCATTGAACCAAACAACCATCCAGATAAGGCTTGGTCAACTGTGTTCCATTCTTCATATAATGGAGTTGGGATTTTTTCCCCAGAGGTTGATGAAGGAATAACCTCTTCTGGTTTGGTTTTAGTTCCAAGAATGTAACCATCTACTAGCTCGCCTAGAAGAATGGATAGCACCATTCCCCTCGATAGGAGATAGTTCTTGTTATCAAGTTTCACTGTTAGGACGTTGCTTAGAGGATGACCAAAGGTTGAGCTCATGATATTTGTTCCGACAGCAGTTAGGTTTCCAGCAACGATGTTTTGTGTAGAGGAACCTTCGTCACTCATGGCGTTTGTCTAAAAGGGCTTTGATACCAACAGAGAATTTCAGAGATGAGGGAATATTTCAGAAGATGAATGAATGCACTTTTTGGCTGAGTAATTATTCCATTACCGAGGGAATGAATAAATACAATAAAAATATAGGACCACAGAAGGCAGCACCCAATAATACAAGGACAAACAGAATACAAAAAAAATTGAATACCAAAAATGACACCGTAGAATACATGGAGGAGAAAGGCTCATACAACACTGTTTTGATCCTCTGTTTTCACAGGGAAGGGGGGTGTAAACCCTACTTTTATTTGTAAGTACTTAACTTAAGTACGTAATATTGTTGTGGACTTATTTACTTCCTCTCATGTAGATTGAAGGGAGAAGGGAAGGAAGGCCATGCATATTTTTGATACGTTAAATTATAAATTATTATAAGGTAAACCAAGGTTGGGATTTACTCAGGTACATTAATTGGAGTGCAAAAGATAGATTTTAAAATTTGAAAGGGATTAAAGAAAAAAAAAAAAGGAAGAGAAGAAGGAAGAAAAGAAAGAAAGAAGGAAAGAAAAAAAAAAAAGTGGAAGTTAGTGGAGTGAAAGTTGGCTAGAAGTTCTTATTTGATTTATAGCTTAAGTCACCGATTATTTTCCATTTTCCAAACTATTAACCAACTTAAAATTTTAGCTGAGTGTCGGGAGGAGAAGAAGAAGACATCTAGGGCAAATTGGTGTAGAATTTTGAACGAAACCGTGGTAGAATTGAAGCTGAAACTGAAGGCTAGTTTGGTGTTTGGTGAATATCAAGCTGAAGAGACCAAGTTTGAAGCTGAAAAGTTGAGGTTAGTAAGTTAATTCAATTTTTAACAACTTTTGTGAAGGATGGTTGAGCTGATTGTGAGGAGAAACAAGTTTAATTTTATGTGCAAGTGACTGATACGGATTCCTCGAGTGATCTAGAGCAGAGCAAAATAAATTGGAGTATCGGTTGAACGAACGGGAGTTAAGTCCTGAAATTTTGAGGTACGTTAGAAAATACATTTCTCTATAAGTTTGTAGAAGGGAAGAAATTCTAATTCGGGCTAGAAATGCAACTTTTAACAGTTAGAAGTGCGAATAGCATAGACATTAGCAGAGGGAGACAAATCTCGCTGGACAGTTAAGCGACAATTGGGGGGCGTGAAGGAGCGAGAGCGAGACAAATCTTGCTAGTGTTGCTGGTCTCGCTAGTCGACAGCCTTGTTGGTACATTTTTGTTTGCAACTCAGTTTCACTAGTCTAATCTCCATAGTGGATTGAGTCTCGTTAATAATTGAAGCTTATGATGAATTATGGTCTTGGTGGTGAACACCATCAAAGTTTAAGATTTGCTTGCTATGTTAAAGGAATTCTAAGAAAATCTAACAAAGGGAAATATGCTATTTCAGGCTGAGAGGAGCTGGAAAAAGCGTATAACCCTTTAAGGGCCAGGACAAGTAATGAGTGACACTTATTTTCTTTAAAAAGGATTTTGTTTATACTATTTAGCCATGATTTCTCATGAAATGTTTTATGATGTTTTTCTAAATGTTAAGCATGATACTTTTTATAATTGATTTCATGGAATGAAAGGCATGTTTATCTATTTCTTCAAGTTTTAAAAAACATGTTTATATAATGTTAATTTATTGAGAAATGATCTGGATTTCCATGAAACGTTTTATGATGAACTTTTTATACAAAGTGTATTTGTTTTCTAAAATGTTTTCTAAGGGATCCAATGTTGAAGAACGTTGAGAAGACATATGGACAACCCTATGAGATGAAGGAACTCAATGCTGAAGGACGTTGAGAAGGCATTTGAGTATCCTAGGGCCAGTACTGAAGGACATGGAGAAGGTACTTGGCAGCCCGAGATAGTTCCTATGTGCATATAATAAGGATTGACGCTATTGTGTTGAGATTACTCCACATCAGCTAAGGTTTTGACGTTGGGTGTGTCGAGATTGCTCTGCCCCAACTAAGGATGTTTTCAACGTTGAGTAGTGTTGAGCTTCGCTCCGCCTCAACTATGTTTTGAAATGTATCATATTTTTCATGGTTTTTCGAAAATGGAACGTATATGGTTTGATAACGCTATTTAAGCATGATGTTTATGTTATAGTTTACGTTCCCTCTAATGTTAAGCATGTTTTATTTACGTTATAGTTAATGTTTTCTCTTGTTTTAAGCATGATTTTGTTCAAAAGTTGGATTTTAATACTTTGTCACTCACTCGGTATCCAACTCATTTTTTCATATTTTCTATTCTATTCAGGTAGCGAAAGGGTTCCCGATGCTTAGCCTACACAAGCCTCACCCTATTTTAGTTGCATGCCATCAGAGAATACTTTTCTTCATAGTTGTTGTATGTGTAAATAATTTTGAATATGTGGCATGTAGACATAGCTAGTTGGTTGTTGGGAAGTGAGAGTGAATAATGTATATATGGTCTAAGTTGGTTGTGATCGAGTTGGAGTTTCTGTTGATGTATATATGAATCATTCTGCTGTTGTAATTATTGGTCTAGTGGATTTAGATGCTATATGATTTAAGCTTATGCACTATAGGCGATTATATGAAATCATGTTTCCAACAAGTTAGACATGTATGGATGGGCAGTGAACCTCACAATAGGGGTGTCGTTTGCTGTCGTCACATCTTCTTCCAGGTTTAAGAGGTAAATCTGGGAGGGGGTGTGACAGGGGGAGGATGAGAAATGTATGGCGGTTGATGGGATAAATAAATGGAAGGAAGAAATCTAATTTTCAAATCGACTTGAGTTGAACTGCTTTGGTTCGATTCAGTTCAAATTTCAATAGAAACTGACCCAATAAGAACCAAACTGGGTCAATTCGTGTTTCTACACTCCTAAATGTATATTTAATTTTTTTCAACCTTCTTAAAGAAATAATTCATTTTGATTTTTTTTTTCCGTTTAAGTTGTAGCTTTTTGAGGTAGACCATTTAGCCTCACTTCGAGCTAGTTTTTTAATTCAAGATGCATGTAGGCATGTTTAAGATGCTAATGTATGTTCAAGATAAGAGGATTAGCTTTCTTTGGCTCACTTAGGATGCATTCAAAGTCCATTTTGAAATACAAGAAAAGACATTTAAGTTTTTTAGTTTATTATTATTATTATTTTAATGGGGAAAGGGGATGTACCTTTCAAGCTAGTTTTTGGTTTGAAAGGGCATGTGGGAATGTCCAAGACACTTACATACTCTCAATAGGTTAAGTTTCTTAGGCTTGCTTGGGTGCATTCAAGCCCATTTTGGTATTGTTAAGACACTCAGCTTTTTTAGTTTTTTTTTTTTTTTTTTTTTTTTTTTTTTTTTTTTTTTTT
>QLSR01001493.1:1169358-1199445 GCA_031780015.1 Citrullus colocynthis
TTTTTTTTTTTTTTTTTTTTTTTTTTTCACTTTTGGCTTAAGTTGTAGCTTTTGGAGAGGGAAAGGGTAGACTAGACACTTTATGCACCTTTCGAATTAGTTTTTTAGATTCAAGTGTGTGTAGACACATTTAAAACACTTTGTACGTTTGAGATGAGGGATTAGGTAATTTAGGGTCGCTTAGCGTGTGTTCAAGTCCACTTTGGCATCAACAAGACGATTAGGAACTTTTTTTTCTTTTTCTTTTTATACAAATTTGGTATGGATAAATTCCTTAGGGCTTCCTTATGGTTGAAATTAATGCCCTAAAGCCTCGTAATTAATTAGTTGTTTGATATAATAGTTGATTATTTTAAATATGAAATGAGTTATCTATTAAGTAAAAGTCCAAGGTTATTTCATGAGACTTGAACAGTATGTAGTTGATATACAGGTTGATAATGTTCAAGTAATAACCTAAAGCGTCTACAGTATCTATAGTATATACTCAATTTGTAAATATTACAAAAAATGTGATTCAAATCGTTCGTGTGGAGATATGCGAGTAACGGTATCCTATATAATGAGTCTATATAAGACCGAACCGCAAAATGATTAATCTCTTTTTGTAACGTCGTTGACTAAAGAGATTACTATTTCATAGCATAACGTATGTAACTCGAACTCAATCCTGAGTGAGTTATAAACCCCTTCTTGTGAGGGTCTGTCCTATGATTTGTAAGTGAGAATGGTCCGAGTCACCGACTTAATAAGCATAAAATTTTGGGGATGAGACGTTGAGTGGGTAGCTTGGAATATAATTACACAAGATAAAATTTACTCCTTGTCGCCTTTAGGGTAAGTAAACGAGTAGTTCCCTTAAGTGTTGGGTTTGAGTCTTGAACAAAGAGCAACCACCCTCTCATTGGCCCAAGAGGGACTTGTTTATAGTAAGACCATAAATAGATTGTTCATTAGAGGGATTAGTGGTACTTAATGAGTAAAATGTAATTACATGGGTAAAATGGTAATTTGATCCAGTTGTAATAACGAACAACTCGTGAAGGATCGACTTACTTGTAATGGTTAAATCCATGAACACATCATGTTCTACAGTGCTAAGAGTGCAGCTATGGGTATTTAGTATAGTGACTCATAGGTAATGAATGTTGGTTAATTTAATTAAAGAGTTTAATTAATTAACCATGTACCATTGGAGCTTAAATCTATAGGTCCATTAGGTCCCCCTGTTAGCTCATAATGGATTAACAGTGACCAATAAGTTTTGAAAGAATTTGAATTGTTCAAATTAATTAAAAGAATAATATTAATTGTATATGATACAATTAATATAATGTATATAGATACATTATAATATAAAATTAGTTTTGAGTGAGGTTCAAAATTAAACTATATAATAAAAGGAGATTTATTGTATTTGAATAAGATTCAAATAATAAATAATATAAATTAGATTCACATTAAAATAATATGAATAAGAAAAAACTATAGGTTAACAAATTAATATGAATGAGATTCAGAGATGTGCATTTGAATATGATTTAAATATATATTTAATTAAATATGAGATATTTAATTTAAATATCAATTAATTAATTTGATTAGTTAATTATTTAATTTAATTAAATGAATTTTATTTCATTTTAATTTAATCTAAATAATAGGAAGTGGGTGAGGGAGTTAGGTTTTTTCCACCTCACGCATTAATGAGGAAAGAAAAGTTTTTTTTTTCTTTTTTTTTTTTTTTTTAAAGATAGAGATCATTATCTCTGCACATTCTCTCCATCTAATTTCACATTGATCTCACGTTGGTCTCTCTCAAATTTTTCACAAAGAAGAGTTTTTAGTGGAAAATCTCCTCCAAGAATACAAATTAATATAAATATAATATAAATTATAGATATCTTAGTTTGTTTAAAACTTAAAAATTTAAATTTTATTTTTGAATTGTTTGTTTTTATAATAATTTCCACAAGTATTTCTTAAAATGGATATTTTATTGATATTTTCATTAAATTTTAGAACGTTTTTAAAAATAGAAGAACAGTGAAAAATATTTATAAATATAAGTAACCTAGTAAATTTAATTAATTGATTAAAAAAGTCAAGTATTGCATAGAAAATTGATGGTAACCTATAAAAATCAACAATCTTTTGAAACTGAAACTTAATTCAAGGATAAAATGTCAACATGACTTTTTTCTGTGATTTAAATTCAACCTTTTAGGGACCAAAATAAATCAAATTTCCATCTAACCTTAGGTTTTTATTGTGCAAATAATTAAAAATAAATAAATTTACTAAAAAACACATCCCCCAAGTTTTGTATATACTTGATACTTCAAAACCCAACTTCTCTAAAACCTATTTCATAGACACCATTTAAATCGTACAAATTACACAAATCAAGTTGATTTCTAACCATCGTTTTTTTATTATTTACTTTTGCTTTATACTTTCATTAAGTAAGGTTTAGTGTGAAATTGTTGAAGTTTTAAAAATAATTGCAGCCCATTAGCTATGAACGTCGAGGCCGAGGTCAATGGGTCCCTCGAAAGTGGCCAATTCGGATTGGCCATCTATTTTGCAACATCTTTAGTGACTTAAATCTAGCTCTTGAGTGTCCAATTTCCAAATAGGTAAAAAACGTATAATCCTGAACCTAAAGAGATGAAGACGATCCTTGAACTACATTATAAATAGAGAATGACAACCCAACATAAGAAAAGTTTGCTTTCTCCTTTATATTGTTTGGTCTGGCCTCTTTTGTGCTGAGATTTGACTTAAACATCGGAGTGTCTATGGCAAGCCTCACACACAGATGTATTTATTTTTTTGTTGTTTTTCCCGTAATCCTTTTCTCAAATTATAAATTTACCATTAACGGCGTTTGAAGGTTAGATGAGTTCACTTGGTTGGATTTTGTCACCAATAATATTTTTTTTTTTTTTTTTTTGAATATGGAGAAATAGGCTTGAACTTCTAATCAACTTCAAAGGAACGAATCACATGCCAAATTAGGACTTAGCTCTCATAGAAATAAAATTTGTCACCTTACACATTAAAAATCTAGATAAGATTCTTGGTTTGGATTCATGATATCAATGTAATACAGTGATTACGTTTTTTAGTCAAATTTGAGGTAGGGATATGCTACTTATTTTATTGGAAAAGTTTAAAAAGGTTGTTATTAAGGAAGTTATAAAAAGAAGTTAGGTAGTTAAATTTGTTTATACTAATATAATAGATCGAGGGTGGGAGCTAGGTGTACTAACCAATTAGGCAAAAAGGAGAAAAAGAAGAAGAAGAAAAAAAAAAAAAAAAGTTGGATAGCTAAAAATTCGGGAAACCCAAAAAAAAGTTCTTTAAAAAAAAAAAAAAAAAGAAGAGCAAAAAAAAAGAAAACAAACAAAAAAAAAGAAACAAAAGAGTGTTTTTCCAATGAAGGCCTCTTCTCATTGACTTCGGATTTTTTTTTTTTTTTTTTAAAAAAAATTTTTTTTTTTTTTTTTCTTTTTTCGTCTTTTAAAGTTTTATTAATTTATTTTGTTTGGTTTTTTTCACCATAAATTTTTTTTTTTTTTTTTCTTTTTTCGTCTTTTAAAGTTTTATTAATTTATTTTGTTTGGTTTTTTTCACCATAAATTTTTTTTTTTTTTTTTTAAGTAATTTTCGGTTAAACATTTTTATGAGAAATTTTTGTTTAAAATACAAACGCACCTCAAGTTTAGAGGGAGACATAAATGAACCGAGGTCAAATTCGAGTAAGAGGGTGAAGATATAAAAGTATGGTTAATAAAGATTTAGAAGAATTAGAAGTTACTACCTATACCAACATAATGCACTTTTCTGTTTGGTGGCTCAATCATAGTAACTCAAAAGTTAAACATGTTTAGTTTAGAGCAATTCTCTTTTTAGTGATTTTTTGGAAATTTTTCTTAGGAAGCATGTTAGTGAGGATAAAGCATGCTGAAACCCTAAGCCATGTTGGTTTGTGTCAAGCATTCAAGTCACAGGAGATGCAAGAGTACGTCAAGGCCATTAGGTGTTGAATAGGGTGTTATAGCGTAACTATATATATATATATATATATAAACTGGGGAGATGAGAATTAAGGGAATGATTTTAATGTTTGTGTGTTTTAAAATGACAAGCGAATCACATACGAATCACATATTTATAGACTAATTCTTCCAAAATTTAATTAGTCAAATCTTTTGAGGAAAAATATATCTTTCAATCATGGTTGTGTTCTTTACCAAAACAGACCTTCCCACGAAGTGTTGTGATTTTCTAATTACTTTAAAAGTAATAATTTTATGCACTGATAGGAGGAATAACAAATTTTAAAAATTCATTTAAAAAAATATAAAAAATGTTTCAAAATTTGGAAAATAGCAAAAGAATTTTCATGATTACCAGTTATGAAAATACAAAAATGCCCCATGGACACTGAAAATCTATTAATTCGAAAATACCAAATCTAAAATCAAAGCCATAACAACAAAGATTCCATTAACTAGAAAAAAGACCTAATATGTTCAAATCTTACAAGATTGACTAATTCAGAAAATCTGAAATTCAAAACATGAAATTCAATATTCCATTAATTATTTACAATCTAAATAGTTTCAAACCTTGAACTTGAAATTACTTGTAACGCCATCCCCAAATTTAAACTCTAAACTAGGAAACATTATCGAAATTTACCCTTTAACTAACTCTACTATCTATGATGCTTTAGGACAACATAAGACCACAATGATAGCTTGTGAAAACAAGTTTTTTGAAGCCTTAAATTATAAGTCCTTACAGGTTCCATTGCATGCTTCTTGGCAAATATCGGAGACTCCTCGGGAAGAAGAAATTCCACAGAAAGAGAAAGGTGCAGCACTAAGGAAGAGATTCCTAGCTACTGCATCAATCTCCTCTCATTTTTCTCCTTACTTAGCTGATTATAACAGTGATTTGTTTATGCTATGGCTATATGTTAAGCTAATTTTTTAGCATAATGTGGTTGACTTAATAGATGCTACTCTTGAACTTATTTTTATACTTTTTTCGCCTTAAAGAGTTTTAATTGAAATTCTTTCTCCATTTGGCCAAATGAGTTTAAATAGCAACACATAAACCTTGGACAAAGTTAGTGTGTGGATTTACTTAAGGTGATTGAGAGCAAGCATAGATCACTAGGTTGTATTAGAACTAATATAATATAAGTAAATAGAGAAAACGGTTGAGGTAAACACATTGAGTGTCAACAAAAGTTTCCTTAAACAACCAACTGAAACTAAAGTCCTTCTTTGACTAATCCTCAATAACACAACTCAAAAGAAACCACAATAAGGTTGAATAAAAATGATATGCTCCAAGCACTATAAAAAGAGTCCATATCTTTGATTTTAATTTATCTCAATTTGAAGCAAATTTACACTTAGTAAGCTTGGTTGTGTGAGTGGTATAATGCTTTGAGGGAGTGCTTTTTATAATTGGGCTAGGAGAGAGATTTTTATGTGATTGTAATAATTTTTCACATAGTGAAAATTTTCTAGTCCATGGTTTTTTCTTTGGTTTACAGTTTTTCTACACGTTAATTCTTGTATTCTCTGTTTTATTGCTTTCTTCTAATTTCTCTATTATTTTTATGTTTATTTCTATGGTAGTAGTGGAAGGTTTTTCCCAACAAGTGGTATCAGGACTATAGGTTCACAGTTTCTTGAGTTTTTGAGTATGCTCTATGGTTGTAGCATTATTTGAACTTCCTCCACATCTAAAAATAACTCTTGAATAGGGTTGTGGTATAGTGAATAGTGTGAGTTGTTAACTATTTGCTAATTTGTTAAGAATGAAGCAAATGTGTCAAGTTCTATGAGTTTAATAAAGTTTGATGTAGCGCTATTTGATGGAAGAATCAACTTTGGATATTCATTTTGTTGTGCCATCCTAATTCCTCCAATTTCTTTTCATCTTCTTCAACTTAGTCGATATGAAAATTGAATTTTATATTATGTTTTTGCTTTTTTTTAGGAATTTGTTTGATGTTCACTATAATAATTTTGGCTTTAGATGTCAGTTGACATTTTATAAACAATGACAAACTATAGAAATTTTCGTACTTTTACAAAAATTTCATATAAAATGACGGTTAAGAACTATCATCAAAGATAGACATATGATGGCGGTTTAAAACCGCCATCTAATGTCATCAAAATGCGGGAAAAAGACGTGCCAAATAGTTTGGCCGATAAGATGGCAGTTCTAAATCGTCATCTAATGTCATTAATTTAGTTTTAATTTTCTGATTTTTATATATAGTATAAACGACGTCGTTTGAGCATAGTGCGGATGGATAAGATGGCGGTTCGAAACAACTTCGTTTTTGGTCGGATAAGATGGCAGTTCTAAACCAACATCTAATATGATTTTTATATTTATTGAAACGACCTCGTTTTTCCTAGGTTTTCATCTCAAACAATTCTTTCTCTCAAACACATTCTGCCAAGGATTGGATCGACTGGCAAGGATCCTAAACGATGCGACTTCTTCAAGTGTTGCTGCTATGCGACATTTGATGACGGCTGCTAGATTCAATGTCGGTTCACAACAATCATCTATGACACATACATGTCGATTACAAACCACCATTCTAACAAACCGCCATTGTATATGTATGATGTCATGGGTTTGATGTTCATAACCAACTGCCATTGTATATGTATGATGGCATGATTTTGATGTCGGTTATCAACTACCATCATAACCAACCACCATCATATATGTAAGATGGCATGAGTATGATGTTAGTTCACAACCGACACCATAAACAAAACCGCCATCGTATATATATGATGGCAGAAGTTTTGAGGGCAGTTACAAACCACCATCAAAGCACAACTGCCATTGTAACTTACAATATCACTGGATACAATGGTGGTTTATAATCTGCCATCATATATATACGATGACAGTTCAAAACCAACATATAAAGCCAAAATTATTGTAGTGGTTGAAATTTCTAAAAATAATGTAGCCTGTAGGAGACCTACATTTTAGTTGTTACTATTTTACATAGTTTTATACGATTTATTTATTATTTAAACATTGCATTTTATGTCAGCTTACATAAATGGACCACTTCACTAATCTATGGTGGGTACTTACCTAAGATATATATATATATATATATATATATATATATATATATGCCACTTCACCATGTGTTTAGACACTTTGATTTCCTTACTTCAACCACAACTTTTAGAGTAAATACATGTAAAATATAATATGTTTACTGTGTTAATATGGTATGAAGTGATAGATTAATTTGCTATGCATATAAATATATTAGTCGAACCACATAACAATTATGTACATAATCAATAATGTAGACGAAATCTTTACACATCTCGTGTTGTATACAAAGTTGATTGGTATATGAGATGGTATGACCTTACTGGCAGCCCTTAATGTATTTTCACTTCGCATTTTTAATGGCTTTTATGTCGACTTTAGATGCTACATTACGGAATTGAATGTTGACTAAAAAGTTTACATAGTTTTAGCTTCTTTTCTTTGATGAATACGGAAAAGGTAGAATCTACACATTAATAAACTTAGCCAATATAATATGAAGAAAGTAACTGAAAACAAGTTTTGCCATACTCACAATATTTTAGACAAATTATTATAAATAGAAAAAAATATAAAACTATTTACAAATATAGAAAAAATTACAGATTATCGTCGCTCTTTCTATTAATAAGCAATAGAAGTCTATCGCCAAGGGATAGAAGTCTATCGCGGTCTGTTGCTATAATTTTTCTATATTAGTAAATAGTTTAGCTTATTTTTCTATATTTGAAAACAACCTCATATTTTATTGTTTGTAGCAATTCTATTAAAAATATGTTATTTTTCTTGTTAGCCCATAATAATACAAAAGTTGAACATTTACGGTAGTTCAACCTTCATAACCAACTCACAACAATCCACAAAAATGTCCAACAATAACAAAGCATTTGGTAAAAAATTATTCAATGAAGCTGCTACAATATGACTGCTTCATTATGACTGTGTTAAATATGAATTCTGATTAACTAACATTTGCATGTTTCAGTAAATGGTATTCAATGAAAAATTTTGGACCAATCACAATGGGACAAGTCTTTTATTAAATTAATGACAGAAATTAAAAATTATTAACTTCTCAACTTGAAATTGAAGATTAGGGATAGCATATCCCAATGATATTGTGTGTTTTTGTCATGATGATTGGATCAAACAAACTAATTTGGTCTAACATTAGGGCCTAGGTTCAATTTAAGCCCAAAAAGTAGGTTTAATTGGGCCAAAAAGCCAACCAAAGCCCACAATCCAATTAGTTGGGTCAAAGAGTTATGTCCATTGACCAACCAAGCCTAAGCCCACCATGTCACGTTCCTTTCCCAAGTTACCCTTCTAACCTAGGAAAAGATGTGAGGACAACAAACATTGACCATTTTACGACACTTATTGTCTAAATTGTATCCCTTCCTAGATCTCTTTAATTAATCACCTGATGAGAAATTAACATTGATGACATAAAATTCATAGACATGCAGATAAACTCATGATACTCATTTACAGATAACACATCTATAACTGTTCATGTACAGATCATAATTACATACACTCCATTTCCCAAAACCTAGGCTATATGTACAAGTATGTCTTAGATCCCAAACCATACAAGATAACTAAGTAAGCAAAGGGTTGTAGTAGAAGCAGACGAGACTAGATAGACTAAGCACTGTGAACTTGTTCGCTACCTGGGAGACAAAAAATAGAAGAAAACCACAAGTTGAGTTGCCCAGTGAGTTACAATATTTAAATAAACTTTAATAAATAACCGTGAACATATAAAACCTTAAATCATAAACAATGATCATATGGGAAATTAGTAACTCGAAAATATTGGAACATGGCATGCTTAAATATCATTTAAACATAGAAAACTTGTACCATTTTAAACTTAATATGGTCTATCACTGATAGACTTTGAAAGCAAAATCTAAAATTTTGCTATATTTGCAAATTCTTTTGCATTGTGCTATATCTGCAAATATTTTGAACTTAATTATTATATTTGCAACTGTCCCTTAGTTTATTTATGAATATGATTTATGTTAAAATTTTATATAATAATTATTTTGTAATAGTATATAATTTATGATACGTTACATAATACATATTATGTTTTTTAAGGAAGTGAATGAGTTTATAACATGACATATTGTATTTTTAAATACTTCTATCTTTATTTAATATAATTCTACATTTTAAAATTTAAAATTCAAAATATAGAAATAATGAAAACATAAAAATATTTTTTTTGGAATTTGCACTGTTTGAATCACAGAATTCGAAAACGGTTTTCAGAAATAGAATTCGTATTGCCTGTCAAAAATATATTTACAAAACTAAGTGAATCTTAAAACATAAAATAGAATTTAGATTCTCCACCAAAAGTGTTTTTCAACTCCAAAAAGCAATTAGGAATTTTTTAGAGTAGATAGGAAGAAAAACAAAAAGTGTTTTCCAACTTCAAAAGTAATCTCAAATCCACTTTAAGTAAGATGTGAATCTACCAAATACCATTTTTTGGTTTTCAGTATCATGTGCTGCTTTCAACATAGTCAACTCATCATTCACAATCATGATCATTTCCATTTATAATAATCATAAAAACTAAGTAAAAAAACTATATAATAATAATAAGGATAAATTACACTTTTAGACCTTTGGTATTTGATTTTTGAAATTTGTGTCAATAGTCCTATGTTTGAAAATCGAAAAATCAAGTCATCACCATTTGAAAAATGCTCAATTTTGATTATTTTATAAAGGAAAGGGTAATTGTTTTAAATGACAAAACTATGAAAAATATTTATAAAAGCAAAATGTCACTTTGATAGACAATGATAAATAGGGATAGATATTGGTAGATGATAGTATATTTTATTATATTTATAAATATTTTAATTTATTTTCTATATTTGAAAACAACCTTAAACCAAATTGATTAAATATTTAATAGAAGGTGATGCGACCCTTTTTTTAAAAAAAAAAATTATATAAAAACAAAATTGCTCTAAAAATTCCTTTGTAATCAAAATGTTGCCATGGAGGGAAAATGTATATTTTTAAAACTATTATTAATATCATAATCTATTTTAGAAACTATCACATCCGCTTCTTGTTAGATTTAATCGAGTTTGTAAGGAGATAGACCACATTCGAGCATGTCCTGAACATGGGAGAATTGATTAATCTTTGCAACCATAAAACCATGCAAAGTCATTCCTCATGCATGCACTCATGCATGAAACCATGTAAATCTCTTATTACGATTGAGATTAAACCCAATACGGAGGCAACCAAGCTTGTGGGACTAGCCATGGTAGACTCCATTTTTTTTTTCAGCGGGGCTACTTAGCATGCCAACCCACCATGGGTTGGCCTTCCTTAACAGAAGTGGGGGCTAGCAGTTGCTACAACCCATACATACATACATATATGTATATTCTTTTTTTTTCTTCTTATTCCCACCTCTTAACTTAAATGGGTAGAATTACATCAACTCGTTTTCTTTTCCTTGGCCCTAATCAGAGTTAATTTTACAACTTGCATTTTTATTCCTCTAAGGTTATTTCCAACAAAACTCTCTATTATCCCTTTCTTTTTTCTCCTTTTCTTTGATCAGTTGCTTATTCCTCTTAACAATTTTGGTCAATATTGCCTGAATTTGGGTAGGAAAATTTTATTTTGATATAATTCCCTCACCCACTTGACTTTTAAATGGAAGAGTATCACAACATATATAAATTGGTTCATAGTTGACCAAGAAAAGAAGGTTCTATCTCACCAACTACACGTATATTCTCCCCAAAATCAAGTTTGGACTCAACAAGTCTTAGTAAAATTTCTAAAATAAATTGTTAGAAAATTACTTGAAAAATGGCATTATGGAAGAAAATCATAATGATATCCAGCCCATAGATTTAGGTCAATATGGAGAAATTTATTTGACTTTCTTACGGCCGAGGTCGAGGCAAGCTATAGCTATTGGGTGGTTTGACCCAATAAAATGGACTTTTCTTGATGACAAAAATAGCCATTAAACTCATTTTGCCTCTGTTTGGTACCCTTCTTTTCTCTTTTTTCTTTGGTTCAAAATCCACACTAACACTTTGGCAAGGTTAAATTTCTATATAAAATTTTAAAAACTAAAAAAGGGAGGAAATTTTATTTTATTATGATAGGGTAAAACTCAATTAGCTAGTGAACTTTAAATTAATATTCAACAAAACATACGTTAGAGCTGGCTTGTTTTCACAAAATTTGTCATGAAATTTTAGAAAATAGTTAATATCTTTATTTGTTTTATAAAATTTTTGTTTTTAAAACTCAGGATATTATTGTTCAGGGAACTTAAAAGCCCACCTAACCTGAATTTTTAAATACGTTCATACAAATCATAATTTAATATTAACTATCATTGCTATTACACTTAAAAATTTTCATCTAACTAGTTAATATAAAACTGTATTATTAATTATTAATGTTCTAATTAGTTTACATTTATTTAATTATTTTTAATTATTAATTAAGTTTAACTAATGTTTAATATAAAAATATTCATTTTTTTATTTTAAGTGATAAAGTAATTAATTAAAATACTAATATATTGAATAATGTTAATTTTAATTTAGGATAATTGTTTTAAATGACAAAACTATTGAAAATATTTTCAAATATAACAAAATATCATTGTCTATTCGTGATAGAAAATGATAGTAATCTATTAGGGTCTATCATTGTCTACCATTGATGACAACAATATTTTGCTATATTTGTAAAATATTTTAGCTCATTTTGCTATATTTGAAAACAAGTTTTTAATTTATGGTTACATTAAATTTTCTCTTACATTTAATTAAATAATTATTTAAGTTTGGTTTCAATATATAAAATTTGGTAAATTAAACATATATATTTAACTCCTAGACATTAATTATCCTACATATCCAAACACAGATATTAATTATCCAAGGCATTTAAAACTCATACAATTAAATTCTAGATTTTTATTATTTATACACATGAAACAATAACTGTGATCCAAAACGGCACCTTAGAAGTTCCAATTCACCCTAATTTAACATTGCTCAATTATTCTGCCACGACCCGCCTCTATAGGAGGCTTAAAATACTAGGGTAACCATGATATGGATTACTACATCATACTATTTAAACTCACTTATGTTGTAAAATTGAGGAGCAAAATGACAGAAACGGGTTCACGAATATCGAAGAATTATAATATTAAAATATATAAATAATAAAATAATATAAAATAATATAAAGTAAAGGAAATGAAGTTTTATAGAAAATGAAAATCACTCAAATTTCTCCAAATCCTTTCTTTCTTTTCTCACCGATTTGTATCCTCCAATATCCACTAAATGCCACTATTTATAGACAATTTGCCAAGTAGGTGGTGGAAATATACGGCCACTAAGGATGTGTGATTATGAGACACATGACATTGAGACGTTAAGCATGAATATCTAATTTACACATATTTTTAATATTTATAATAACTTGCACATAGTTGGGAGTCGTAGAAATTTGAATTTGGTAAATAAGGGTATAAACTACATGTAGTTCCTACCCATATGAGCTTAAAAGATGAATCAAAAAAAAAGAAAAAGAAAAAGAAGAATCCACACTCTCGTCCCACCAGGCGTGCCAATTTGTTCGCATGAGATTTTCAAAGAAATTTAAGTTGTGGCGTTGAACTTGCGTTTATGTAGATATGATGCGGATGTGGTTCGATATGTAGTACTTGATCCTCTGATTTTCTCTCACTTTAATGCGTACAATTGATTCAACTTCAGCAGTTAGAGTCTTCTGATTTCAAAGAATGTCTGTATTCCAAAGAGCCGAGTTTTCAAGTGTGGTTCAACTTGGAGCTTTAGTCTTCAAGTGTGGTTCAACTTCAGGAGTTAGAGTCTTCTGATTCCAAAGAATGTCTGTATTCCAAAGAGCCGAGTTTTCAAGTGTGGTTCAACTTCAAGCTTTAGTCTTCAAGTGTGGTACAACTTCAGGAGTTAGAGTCTTCTGATTTCAGAGAGAAATCTCTCTAGGCTCTATGGAGTGTAGAATTGCTAAACCTCAAATAGAGGAGACTCCTTTATTTATAGAATTTTCAGGCGAATTGTATGGACTTGGGTTTAGTCGGTCCATGGACCTGACCAATAAGCCCAACTAATTGGATTTTGGCTAACAAGAGAAATATCACTTTTAAAACCTTCATTTGGAAAAATTGTAAGATATATTTAGGTTAGGAAAAATAACAAAACAAATTTGAATTTAATTAAATATTAGTTATTAGATTACAAAAATACCCCAAGTAGTATATACAATTAATTTATTCCAAAAATACATATTTTTTAAAATCATAACAAACTAAATTTTATTGGTATTTTACGATTCACACACATCTAGACTTCTACGAGCACACATAGTTTCTACCGCTTACCATCAGGGCTCAGGAGCTAGGCCCGTCGTGTAACGACCCGACTAACAACTACCTAATCAGACCATTACCTAATGCATGCTCGAGATCAAAACAACATTAAGCCAAACGGTTGAAAAGAACTCATACTTTTTATGAAACTACCATTCAATAAATCAATGATATAACAATGAATAAAACTTTGGTTCAGGGTACCCCTGAAGGAAACAATTCAAGGAAATTTCAAAATTTTTAAAAAGCTACATAAATAAATAAGGAGGACGAGCCTCAAACATGCTTAGATAGTTTTGGACCATAAATAACAACTAAATGAAAAAAATACGAAAGACCATGCAGAAGCTGCTACGGGTCCCGTGTCACCATTAAGGATTCTTTCTGTCATTCGCCGACGCAATCCTTCTTTTACCTAAAAAACATATAAGAGGAAAGGATGAGTAATTACATTACTCAGTAAGTAATTTCACTACCTGAGTCCAGCTAAGCACCTACATCCAATAAGTGCTCCAAACATATGGTACATACGTATTTTCCTATCAATCCTCGATCTTCTACAAGTGAATGATTGGACCCGCCCCACCGTTGGCCATTGGTGTCCTCAAACCTCTAGTGAGTCTCGAAGGGGACACTTACCTGTAGTGAGTCCCGAAGGAGCACAAACCTCTGGTGATCCTGAAGGAACACAAACCTCTGGTGATCCCGAAGGAACACGAACCTCTGGTGATCCTGAAGGAACACAACCTCTGGTGATCCCGAAGGAACACAACCTCTGGCAGACACCTTGCAAACGTAAGGGGGGATAATCACTACTGAACGTGCATCATTAATAAAGTTCATCAAAACATAGAGTCATACACACAAGCACATGTAACATTATAGACATGAAATCACATACAATCATGTTATCTAAAAAAGAGCTCAAAGCAATCTTTGCATCTTGCAATTTAACTTACTGGCATTAAAGCGGTTCGGGTAATAAGTTTACTTACTTGAGTGTAGATCCATAATGCTAACCACACCTTAAACTCTCGTGCAAATCCTGAATAAAACTGGAGTACAATTCCCCCAACTTAAGTTACTCATCAAGCCTAATCCTTCACAAGTTAATTCAAAGTTCATTCGAGAGAGTTCTTACCCAAACGTGGCTAAACTTGCAGTTTCCTCAAATCCTTCGAGCCAAAGTAACCTCCGACCACTTCCAAGATTTGCTAAATAATTTATATTCCCAAAATTTACTAAACTATGCCACTATCCTACACGGGTTCGAGATACTCACCTAGGAAATACAGATTCGGCGACTGACGATCAAATGAGTAGTTAGTCGTAGCGGCAGCGGCGGAGGGGACAGACACGTCGAGCGAAAGCAAGACTCTGAGCGAGAGCGAGATGCTGAGCGAGAGCGAGATGCTGAACGAGAGCGACTCTGGGGAAACAATCGGGAGAGAGAGAGAGAGGGCGACTCTGGGGAAACAATCGGGAGAGAAAGAGTGTGGCACGAGAGAGTAATCGGGAAAGAGAGAGAGAAAACAGTGGCTGAGAGGGAGAGGAAGGAAAACGGCGGCTGAGAGGGAGTTGAAAGGGTTTACTTTTCCCTTTAGTTTTCTTTTGCACGCAACCCGTGGAGGCTCCTTTATAATAAACCCTAATCCCTTCCCCCCACTAACCTCATTAATTCCACATTTTTCTTTTTTCCAATAAAATAAAATCTTCCCTACTTAATTTCTCCTACCAAAATAAACTCTACATATATATTCTTTCCAAAAATATTTTATACTTAAATCATTTCTTGAAACTTTCAAATTTTTTCCTTAAATTCAATTAAAATCTCACCAATCACTACAAATATAATTTTTAAAACTAAATTTCTTAACTTAACTTATATTATTTTTACTACTGGAATTTAAGTTTCTCAACTTCACAAAATTCCAAATAATACAAGATACCTCAAATTACCTTAATAGAAGAATTTACCTCAATAATTTGGGTTGTCAAACGTCGATATGCACATAGTTATCCTAGCATGCTTACAACATCATGCTAACAACTGACAAATTATTTGAGATCTCACCATAGCACGTATAATACAGTAAACCATATTTATCAATTAAAGCTCATACGTGCTATTATTCATTCATTATATAATTACATTCTCTTGGGAAATGAAAATCAACCACTCACCATAATAACAAAGAATTTGATCGGCACCCGCTTTGAGAATTCTGAGCTTCTTCCAAGAATTCTTCCAAAGTTAATCTTCCAACTTCTTTCTCTCTCTTCTTTCTCTTTTCTCTTTCCTATCTCTCGGCCCACCTTTTCTCCTTTTTTCGATACTTCTTTCTTCCTTTCCTCTCGGTTTCTCCTTTCTCTTCTTTCCTCTTTTTATTTCTCTCTTTTTCTCCTTAGGTACTCTTGGTTGGAATGAAGAAATCTCTTCACAAAGATCTCTATTTATAGCCAAAACTTCAGCCAATTCTTTAGCCCAAAGCTTGACATCTTGCCATCCAAATGTCCATTTGCATGCTTCCTTCTTCATGCATTGAGACACATGGGGGCTTGCATGAACTCTTGGCCATGCAGCTCTACACCTTTCCTTAATGAAGTGTCAATTCCTGAGTATAGCCAAGACTTATCAAAGATTCAATCAAAACTAAAGAAATATGTTTTTCTGCTGATTCTCTCTACAGGTCTCGCTAGAGGAGCAGCGAGATTAGTCTCGCTAAGTCTCGCTGATCATTTTTTGTCTCACAAATCTCGTTGGTTTTCCTTAGTCTCGCTCCTCTCGCTGGTCTCGCTAGTTGCCAGTCTCGCTGGTTATTACTTGGTCTCGCTAATGTTTATCTGGTCTTTGCTAGTCTCACTGATTTTTGGCATAATCTCGCTAATCTCGCTGATTTTTGGCATAATCTCGCTAGTCTTGCTAACTTTTGTCTAATCTCGCTAATCTCGCTGGCTTTTGCCTAATTTTGCTAACTTCCTAGATTTGGCCGAGACTTTGGCTAACTCTACAAGTTTAGATTTTCTTTCTCTAAAATTCTCGAACTCCACAAAGCTTGTGTCCCAAGTTTTACCCTCTTTGTCTTATTTATTTATTTTTTTTATTTTTCTAAGTCTTAAGCACTTAGGTCGAAGAGTAGGGTGTTATAATGAGAATGGGGGAGGGTTTACTGCATGCCTCCCAAGATTAGGTTTGAATAAAATGATTTGATCCTATCTTAAACTTCAAACAAATAAGGGGGATTTTGTAAACTATAATATAGATAGACAATTTAATTATGATGTAATACAAGATATTGTTAAGGGCATTATAGGATCAACAAATAATTCAAAATAATGTCTCACGCGTGTTTTCCTATAATTCAAAAAAAATTCGTGTTTTGTTATTTTTCCAAATGATAGTGTAATTACAGCTAGATACCTGAAAATCTAGGCCTTAGTTAGCCTTTGGGCCCAATTAAGTCTATTTGAGCTCAATTGAACTTTAGCCCTAATATTAATATCAAATTGGATCAAATTATTTTATTCAATCCAACAGTCATGACAAAAACACATGGCGTGGTTGAGATTTGCCAATTTGTCTTCAATTTCAATTTGGGACACATGTAAACCTTTAATTAGTCCCAAATTTGACCATTTGTAATTTCATCATTAATTTAAGAAATGACGTGTCAATTTGTAATTGGTCCAAAATTTCTCATTTAGTGACATTACCAAAAAAAAAAAAAAATGATTTAAAGTAATCTATTAAAATTGATTTTCATATAATTGTTTAAAAGTTTGGTTCCTCTCTTTTGAAACTGAATTTCATGAAAAATGATTTTACATAAATTTAATGTATGTTTGGGAGTGATTTAATTAAAATAAATATTGTTAGACTTAGTGATTTAAGTATAATTATTTTTGTCGAAACATTTAATTGTAAATGATTTTCATATTTTAATGTCACTCGTAAATGAGATTTTGATTTCATTAAAATTATTTCCCCTCTCTTGACAAGCTGTATCACCCAATAGAAGAGAGATCATTCAACCATTAGCACGTGCAAATTAGCAACTGAAATATGAAATTTAAAAGTCTAGGAACCGTTGTGATAGGATAGTAACCGAATAGACTAAGATTGTAGCTATAATAAGTTGTGAATAAGGAAGAAGAAAAAAAAAAAGGAGAAAATAATACATAAAGATTTTAAGTGGAAAGCTCCTAAATAAATTAGGAGTTAAACTACAGACAAAGATAGAAGAATTTTATTATATAAAATATGAGATACAAACTCTCTTTTTTATAGAAAAGAGCAAGGCTCTCTCATGAGAAGAATTTTTTTTGTATTTTATCTCACAACTAACTTGATTTGGGATTTGGGTTAAATTCACAACAATGGGTACCCACCACCTATTTATAGTCCAAAGAACACGGTCATCAAGCATATCCAATGACTTCAAATTGTCCTTGATCAATATGAAGGACCTACAAATTGACCTTGAACAAAGTGAAAGATCTAATGACAAAAAATTGATCTTGGACAAAATGTAGAGTCCAATGGCCCAAATTATCTTCCAAGAAACATCTTGAATAATCCTCCCAGATAATATTATGTAACAAAAACTTCTAATATAAACAAAATAATATTTCATATCAAATTATCTAACTATTCATCCTTATTATTGAAAATGTTCAATCACACCTTATAACAGATAAAAAGTATGAAAGTGATTATATATAGTAATTTTTTTTTTTACATATATATATATAAGAAATTAAAAGGGAAGACAAGAGCTTAGAGACGAGGATAAAGAATACATTCTCTATCTCCATCTCCGTTTATTTCACTAAAACTTTTTGCCCTACCCTAACTCACTCCCCTAAATGGGACGATCACGTGGAAAAAATGAACATTACCAAACTTCATCATCATTGTTTGTTTTATTTAATTACGTGACATTAAAACTTAAACTAAATTCTCCTTATACTTCCCTCATTCTATACGTCCATCTACTTACTCAAAATTGTCCACATTTCACAATTAGTCCAACTTTGCTAATAACATTTTCAACCAACATGTGCGATAATGTCCTTTTTAGTCTTTCTGAAACAGACGTGTTTATTGGTGCACTGACAAATTTGTAAAAATACACATTAAACATAAACTCCATCCCCAACATTTTTCTTTAAGAACTTTTCAACGGTCAAGGACCCAATTTGAATATTATATATATTTTCAAGTCTTGTGTAAGTTATTAAATGGTTCCACTTTTGATTGTATTAGCCTTCGTCAACCCTTCGCATGAAATAAACCACAAAAATTTCAAATTGGCAAGTTGTGTTTTTTAAAGTTGACCCATTGACCAATTCTAGCTTTAATTTGTATGTATAAAAAGAATAATGTTACCATCATTTTAGCATAACCTCTCTCTCTAAAATTGGTAGGATTCATCGATGGCTTCCCTTTCGCTACTCATACTTATTCTATTTGTCTTTCATGTTCAAATTGGAGTTTTGTACTCACAAACTATACCAAATCAAGGTATTTCTCACTTTTATCTCTCTTATGGAGCTCTCCCATGAACTCGAATTATATATATATAAAGGGGACGAACAAAGTTTTAAGCTCATTTGATAATTATATTTGAATTTTAGTTTTTGATTTTTGAAAATTATGGTTATAAACAATGTTTTGTCAATAAATTTTTTTTTTTTGTTTGTTATTCACTCTATTTACTGATGTTTTTAATTCCAAACCAAGTTTTCATCCCGAGCATGCATCACCCAAAATATTCAAAATGTTATAAAGATGTTAACAAGTACGATAATTCATACATGTCCATAAAAGAAGCAGAGTCTTCTTAATAGCTAAACCCCTTAGGTTAAGAGTTTAAGTATACACAAATTTAAAAGTTAAAGGGACCAAATTTATAATTTGATTTTTTTTAATTTCTTTTCTAATATAAGATATCTAAATAACAATTGATAAACTGCCCCTATCTTTTTGTTTTTCTTTTTTTTTCTTGGCTTGTCTTAGTACTTTCTCTCTAACTAATAATCCTCCAATCTTTTCTTTTAGATGATAGTTACTTAAAGTTTGTACAAAACGCAAATACTTTACGAACAAGAGAAGAATACGATTATATAATAGTAGGAGGAGGGACAGCAGGTTGCTCATTAGCTGCAACATTATCATCAAATTTCTCCGTCCTTATTCTTGAAAGAGGAAGTGACCCTAATGCCTTCCCCTTGGTCCTATCCCAAGAAGGCATGGCCAACACTCTCACCGACAACGATGATGGAAGCAACCCATTCCAACGATTTGTTTCGGAAGACGGTGTCAAGAACATTAGAGGTCGAGTCCTCGGTGGAGGTAGCATGATCAACGTCGGGTTCTACTCGAGAGCTCAGTCGGAGTTCTTCCAAAACTCTGGTGTCCAATGGGACATGTCAATGGTAGAGGAGGCATATCGGTGGATCGAAGAGACGGTCGTGTCTCAACCAGAGTTGGGCCCTTGGCAATCAACTTTCAAAGAGGCGCTTTTAGAAGCTGGGGTTGGCCCTGATAATGGATATGATTTGAATCATGTTGTTGGGACAAGAATTGGAGGTTCTATCTTTGATTCTAGAGGGAGGAGACATGGAGCTGTGGAGCTTCTCAACAAGGCTAATCCTAAAAATCTCGAAGTTGCAACCCAAGCCACAGTCAAAAGAATCATCTTCTCTCGATCTAATGGTGAGTATAGAAATACATCACTTTCATATCTCTTTTATGTTTGAATATTTCATGAAAATGCCCTCTTTTTACTCCTATAAATCTACAATTAGTTAGCTTAAATAATATATATATATATATATATATATATATATATATATATATATTAGTTTTATCACCAAATATTTAAATTTTATCAAATAATTCTCTCATGAGTATAGTTGTTGTCTTTGAGATTTTTTCTTTTTTGGACATATGTCATTTTAACTCAATATATCATTTGACCTTGTCTTAAATTCCTCACCTAATATATCAGTCTACATGTTAATTAATCATACCAATTACAACTCACACATTAATATAAACCACGACATTTTTATTCATAATCAATTATTTCTTTGTATCCTCTAGGTTTATCAGCAACTGGGGTCTTATATTCGGATTCAAAAGGCAAACTTCACACAGCAACCATCTCTAGAAATGGAGAAATCATTTTAAGTGCAGGCGCTATCGGAAGTCCTCAACTTCTTCTCTCGAGTGGGGTCGGCTCAAAATCTCATCTTTCATCCTTAAAACTACCTGTGGTTCTTCATAATCGACATGTCGGACAATCCATGGCCGACAACCCCCGCTTCGGCGCTGCCATCGTCCTCCCATTTCTCATGCCGCCAACTTCGGTACAAGTAGTCGGAACTTTAAAACCTAACATCCACATCGAAGCTCTCTCAACTATTTTACCCTTTTCAATCCCCCCACCTTTCGCGCTTCTTCCTCCTCGTTCTGCTGCCGTTAATCTCAGCCTCGCCATCTTTGCTGGAAAATTCTCTACCGTGTCCTCCACCGGAAGCCTCCGGCTGGACGGCAGAAAAAATCCAATTGTCCTATTTAATTACTTATCACATCCGGATGATCTTGAGCGGTGTGTTGAAGGGGTTAGAAAAGTTGGAGATTTAGTGAAAACAAGAATTATGGAGAGGATTAAGACGAGGGACATAGGGGGTAAAATGGGGTTTGAGTTTTTGGGGAGTTCGTTGCCGGAAAACATGTCGGATTATGGTTTGGTGGGAGAGTTCTGTCGGAAAACAGTGACAACATTTTGGCATTACCATGGAGGATGTTTGGTCGGAAAAGTGGTCGACAGTAATTATAAAGTAATTGGAATTAAAAACCTTCGTGTTGTTGATGGTTCTACTTTTTCTCTCTCGCCGGGAACAAATCCTATGGCCACCGTTATGATGTTGGGCAGGTGGGTCTCCTTTTCTACTACTAGTTATTTATTATTTTATTTATTATTATTTTTTAATTTTAACTTTTGGCAATGTTTTTTGACTAAAAGTAGAAGTTTATCACTTAATGATTTTTTTGGATGATGATTTATTTTTTCTCTTTCTTTTTTCTTTTTATTCTAAAAAAGTAACATTTGATTACTTTTATCAAATGTGATTTAAGTTTAAAATATGAATGCAAATCTTATTTTTTAAGACGAACAAATCTTAATTTAGGAGATATGACATCTATTATTTTCTTTAACGTGAACATATATACCATTTTAATTTAATATGATCTATAGGCTGGTTACGAGGAGTAAATTTGAAAATTTAAAATTATATAAAAGTTAAAAATGGGTCTAAAATAATTTTCAACTATCTCATTTTTTTTATTTTAAACAAAAAAAAGTGTATATATATATATATATATATCAATTTTTTGGAAAATAATTATTGAATAGGAAAAATATAGCACTATTTACGAATATAGAAAAATTTAAGTATCTATCATTGGATAGACTACGATAGGCTTTTATCGCTTGAGAGGTAGAAGTCTATCGTGGTCCATCGCTCAAGCAATATAAATCTATCATGGTCCAGTATTGATAGAGAGTGAAATTTTTCTATATTTGTAAATAGTTTGACTCATTTTGCTATATTTGAAAACCTCCTCAAGTTTTTAACGTAAGAATTAAATATATCTCCACTAGTCAAGACATGATTATCTCAACTAGGTCTAATAGACAAACAGGTCTAAAAGTGATTTTCAAACCATTTTTTATTTTTTTAAGAATCAAATACTTGATGGCTATTTGAATCAAGAAATAAAGTAGGTGTGAATAAGTTTGGCAAAATTTAACCAGTTATATGGGTATTGTCCTTGATCAAGAAGTTTACTTTAAACTCTTGCTAATATGAAAATTGATAGAATTGAATGCAAATTTGATAGAATTTATAGAATTAAATTCAAATGTGACAGAATCGTCCTTGATCAAGTGGAGTAGTAATACTTTTGTGAGGTGTTTTTGGCCATTAATATCAATTCAAATTTGATAGAATTGAAAGTATTAATTTTTTTTTTTTTTGCTTTTTTTGAGAAAGGTATTAAAATATTTATTATAAGAGTGAAGAGTTTCTTTTGGCTATATTAATGGTCTCTAAGTTTCAATTACTTCATCTATATTTCTTATTATGTACTATTATTATTTATTTATTTTACGTATTGATTGTATTTTGAAAATGTTTTTGCAGGTATGTTGGCCTTAAGATGTTGCAACAAAGATTGGGTCAAAGATCCAAACCATTTGGCAATTAAGGATACATCATAACGATCCCTTTAACATTTATTTTTCAAAGTGATAAAATTTTTATCATTTGTCGAATAATAATAATCATGGGTATAATTGAGTGATGTTCCTATTTCTCGATTTTAAAATTTTTAGAATTATATAGATTGCGTAATCATTCTATTTTTATATTCCTATTATTGTGTACTTAGAACAAAACTTTTCGTTTCTTTGTTTTATAATTTTTATGATATTTTTGGAGACTCAGTCTGACGGTTATGTTCATATGTTTCCAACTCAAACCCTAATAAGTCGACAAGAATATATTGAAATTCACTTGTCTTTCTTCTTTCTTGCGGTTATAATCTAACTAGTGCATTGGTATGTTTTGCATAATAATGTCTAAAATTAAGAGATTCAACCACACTATGACAATGTTACACACAAAGTCGTTGCAAGATCGGTAACAATTAGATAATAAAGAGATAAGCAGTAGTAAAAGAAACACAAGCTGGTTTTATAACCTAATTCGATGAAACATCACCTACGTCTAAAGGGCAGTGTGCTTGTGGAAAGAAACTTTTACTAATATAAATTAAGCAATTACAACACTATACTTATCTATAAATCTATGGAAAAAATAGTGACACATGAATAAATCAACTTGTTGTGCAAACACTTAGGCTCCCCCTAAATGCGAGACCTTTCTCAAGGTAAACTAGGCTCCCCTAAGTAAGACAATATTAGTAAATGCTCACTTAGGCTTCCCCTAAATGTGCGACTCATCTCATTGTCCCCCAATGATGTGAAGTTTCCTTGACATAACAAACTTAGGCTCCCCCTAAGTTAGAGAATTTCTTCTCTTGCAATGAAAGAAACCTTAGGTCCACCCTAAGATTGATAATACTGAAAATTATGTGCTATCTTGCTCGGCATAATTTGAGGTTGTTCTTGGATTTTACGTATTTATTTGATTATTTTATAGGTTTTGAGTACCTAAGAAGTAGAATCAGGCATTAGAGCTAAAATGAGTCAAAATGAAGCTCAATTGCATCAACCGAAAAAGAGAGAGAAAAAATGACCAAAATGCCCCTACAGCTAGGTGCAATGCCACCTAAGCACCAAGCTCAACACTTTTTCCCGAGAGGCCATCATTCCTAAAACGCAGTGAACATCGTAGTGCTCCAAAGTCGCTTCCACGTGTATTCCTGTCAGCACTGCAGTGCTAGCCCAACTGTTATAGAACGTTTTTTTACCAATCTAGGTTGACTCTCTGGCCACCAACCAAAGTTGCACCAGTTTCCTCTGTTCTTGATTCTTGGATGTACCAAAACAATCCCCTTTATGTCCATTTTAAAGATTATGGGCTAAGGTAACGATTTCTAGCTTGGGTTTTAGGAATTTTTCATATTTTCATGTACTTCTGAGTTTTCGAACCTGATTTGATTGCGTTTACTTGATTCAATCTTGATCTCAATAAATTATGACCATATTATCATACACTTGTGGATTGTATTGATTATTGTTTTGATTAACGTTAGATGCGTGACATTTAGTCTTTTGTTAATCTTTAAGAAGCGACAAGTTAAATTAGCTTGCAAATCGAACAACATAAGTATTATTCTAACCAACCTAGGATTGAATCACATGAATATTTAATTAGACGCTTGAAAATTAAATATTCCACTTAACATTTCTCTAAATCTTAATGCAATTGGGACAAACTTGAATTTGCATGTTTTTTATCAATTCAATTTGAACTAATTAGTTGATTAGGAAGATTAATTGGCCTTTTCAACTAACTCGATTAGGTGCAAACGAACACTATATTTAGGTAATGAGAATTCGAGGATTAAGTATACTGAATATGGAAAATTACGTAATAATTCAAGCTAGACATTTCTCTCCTTATTATCTCAACTACTCTCTTTAATTGTATGCAATTCAATTTGAACTAATTAGTTGATTAGGAAGATTAATTGGATTTTCTAACTAACTCAGTTAGGTGCGAATGAGCACTATATTTAGGTAATGAGAATCCGATGATTAAGTATATTGAATATGAAAAATTACGTAATAATTCAAGCTAGACATTTCTCTCATTGTTATCTCAATTACTCTCTTTAATTTTATGCAATTTAATTTTCTTGCAAACAACCAACCCCAAAACCCCCATTTGGTTACTTCGAGTACTGCAAACTATATAGAATAAAGAAATTCAAAGGTTCCTTGTGTTCGACCCAGTCTTCCACTACTATAGTTTTGGTAAGAATAGTTTAATTAATTGGTCTAGAATTAGGTGACGGATTCTGCTTGACCAAAGATCAAAATCACTCTACTCAAAGTAGTATTCCACTACCAAGACTGCTAGAGAAACACTCTCAAGAACAATACTCTTCTTCTCTTGTTTGGCTGTCACAAAATAATTGAAACTTCAAGAATAACAATGATGCATATTCAAATTCGGCAACCCTAGCAAATACACCCCATGCCACTAAAAAGGTCGCGGTAGAAAAGGAACATTCCCATACAAACTTGGCCCAACCATAATATAGGAAAGAATTGGGAGAACATAATCGCAAAGTACTAGTTAAGGAAAAATTAGTCACAGCTCTAGCAACACAAGAGACATCCTTCAAGATATATTATGAGACAATAACCACCCTTAGCAGACGACACTCTCCCTTAAATAAATATAGCCAACCACAACTCTAGCAAACTCTCCCTTTGACGAACATCCGCAACAAACAACAACAAACACAAAGGAAACATCACAAAGATTCAATGGCAACAAATCAAGATACATCAAATAAACAAACCACAGTCAACAGAGAAGAACACCAAAACCATCAAACCAAGTAAAAAGGAATCAAATTGCAACACCTCAGGCCCAAGATTTGGAAGCCAGATTCAGCACCTAATGGCATCGGCATTCTCTTGCATCCTCTGCGACCTGGCACTCAGGCCCAAGATTCGAAATCTGGATTCACCACCAAATGGCGTCGGTATTCTCCTGCATCCTCTACGACTTGACAACGTCATCCTTGCTTGTCTTAAATGCTTCTAAGAGTGAAAGTTGTCCCCACAAACCAACACAGGTTAGAAGGCCACCCAACATAAGATTGCTCTAAACTAAGCACACTTAATTGTGGCGTTCTTATGATTGAGCCACCAAAAAGGAAAGTGCACCTTGTTGGTATAGGTAATAATTTTCAATTCTTTTAAGCCTTTCTTAATCATGTTTTCATATCCTCAAAATCTCTCTCCTTCAGATGTGATCTCGGTTTATTCATGTCTTCCCTTCTAAACTCGGGTCGTTACATAAATCAAACCAGAACAACAATCAACAAAGCCATTGAACCAAGCTAAACAAAAACAACTACCACTATAACAAGTAGATCACCAAAAAAAACCAAACCATACAAGTTTTCGCCCATTTTGTCTTAAAAAAACATAACACACAAACATCAAGCATTCCTGCTCGCTGAGTCCTCCACCCATCCAAATGTGAAAGCACCACCAGATCTAGTTAAAGTCACACGCATCATGTGCATTCAAATTTATGCTCATTGATGCATTGGAGAAGCGTACCTAGGTCATGAGACTCAGTGGATAACAATTGTAGCACACGTCTCCCAAACGGCGAGTTGGTTAGGACAGTTAGACTTAGGAAGAAGGAGGTGTCACCATGTTGCATTTAGAATGCATGATGTGTTATGTGTCTTATGGCCTAATGCCGCATTGAAAATTTGCTAAAGATGTATACATTAATATGCAAATTTTCCTATAAAAACTCAAGTGTAAGTTTAAATAGGTTTCCTGGAGAGTCCAAGGTTGAACACAGGGATTTGTAATAATTCGGCGTTGAGAATATTATTTGATTAAATGCATTGAACTATACAATAATTACAAGTATTTAAGTATTTGATTCTTTCTACTATAACTACAAAGAATTAACTTTATACATAATGAATCGATGGATGGACATATGGAGTGATGATGCAGGGTGGAAAATGGATGAATTTGTCTAGTTCAAATATGTTCATGTTGAGACTGGTGTGTCCTAAATCTCGTGGGTCTTATAGTTTTGTAAATTATATATACATTTTATTTATTGAATAAAATAAGAAGTTATTTTATCTCTTTTATGCATTAACTCAATCCAATAAACTAAGATTTTATGGTTATTTTATGTAAACTTCAACATGTATGTGGTTGACATACAAGGATGGATCATGTTTAAGTAATAACCATAAAAGTTTGTAGTAAGAAATAAGGTTGGGTGTCTTATTCTGGTAACACTACAGATACCGCCCACTTTGTAATTGTTACAAGGAGTTGTAAAGGGATAGAAGATTTTCTTACCTTTAAAAACCTTCTTCAATGTGGGAATCTTCTTCTCCAAATTACGAACCGGTGACAATCTCCAACAAAACACAGAAGAACTCCTTCTTTGGAAACATCACTACAATGACAACCTTGCTATTCTCAAGGTAGAATCAAACAGGAGTGTGCGGGCTCCTATGATTTCGGTAAGGGAATTGTTAAGGAGGAAGAATAGAGAATTGGAGAGGGAGAGAACTTACAGAACTTTTCTGTAACTTATGATTCCTGTAAGTCCCTCCCCTTCATTTTCTTTTTTATGTATAATGTGAGAGAGAGGGAATAGAATAACTTCTCACTACTTGGGAATTATTTAATATAATAATAATAATAATAATAATAATAATGATTAATATTAATTTATTTATATTATAATGTATCTATATGCGTTATACTAATTGTATCATGTACAATTAATTTGAAATTTTCAAATTAAACTAAAATGTTTTATTCTTATACTTATAATCATTTATGAGCTAGCAAAGGGACCTCATAGACCTATAGTTAGAAGCTCCAATGATATGAGATTAATTATTTAAACTCTTTAACCAGATTCATCAATATTCATTAACTGTAGGTCACTCCACTAAAGACTAAAGTTGCACTCTTCGCACTATAGATATATTTCTGTGTCCACGAAATTAGTAATCAACAGTAATTCGACCCTTCACAAATTACTCATAATTACAGTTGGGTCAAATTATCATTTTACCCCTGTAGTTATATCTAACTTCTTAAGTACCATTGATCCCTTTAATGAACAAACTGTTAATAGTCCAACTATAAACTAATCCTTCTCGTGTTAGTGAGAGGTAAGGTCTCATTGTTCAAAACCCAGAATCAGCCCTTAAGGGAATAATTTATCTATTACCCTAAACACGGGAAGGAGTGAATTCCATCTCGTGAAGATGTTTCCAGCTCCTTAATCAGACAAATCCTCAAAATGGTAGGCCTATTGAGTCGGCAATTTGGTCACTCTCACCCATACAGATCAAAGGATTGCCCTCATAGACAGGAGTTCATAACTCACTTAGGATTCAAGTTGAATTACCTATAGTCATCCTATGAAATGTTAATTTCTACAATTAATGGTGTTACAAAGAGAAATTAAATATTTCGCGGTCCAATCTTATGCAAACTCTTTGCATAGGATACACTAACTCACATGTCTCCACATAAACGATTAGGATCAAATTGTTTGTAACACTTTACAACTCCTTGTAACAATTACAAAGTGGGTCGTATCCCATAGTGTTACCAGAATAAGACACTCAACCTTATTTTTATACTATAGACCTTTTAGTTATTACTTAAAACATGATCCAACTTTGTATGTCAACCACATACATGTTTAAGTTTACATACAATAACCATGGAATCTTAGTTTATTTGATTGAGTTAATGCATAAGATAGATAAAATAACTTCTTGTTTTATTTAATAAATAAAATGTATATACAATTTACAAAATTATAAGACTCAAGAGATTTAGAACACACCAGTCCTAACACCTTCGGGATCATTAGAGATTTTGTGTTCCTTCAGGATCACTAGAGGTTATGTGTGTCCTTCGAGATCCACTAGAGGGTTTGTAGTTCCTACAAGATTCACCAGAGGTATGTGTTCCTCTGTGAATGACCGAAGAAATCCATGACTATGTCATTCGGACTGGTCAGATGCTTCCGAACATGTTTTCATGTTTGAAAATCTCAGTCTTGTCGTTTAAATTCAAAACTTTAGTTTTGCACCATTAGATGCTTTACGAAAATTTTTCAGTTTTGTTAAAATTTTAGGGGTACCCCGATCAAATATTTTCAGTTATTTAGTTTTTGCAAAAGATATTTATTTTAATAAAATTTCGTTTGATTTTTAGTAACATTATGAAAAAGAGCCGTTTGAGATGTATGCATGCATATAGTGACGGCCTAGTTCAAGTCTTAGGAAGTCGAATTGATGTTATAAGTGCACATCTAGCTGTAATGAACATTCAAGTGTATCAACAATATATTTAAATCAACATCTAAATAATTGAGTTAGGCTAATTTTTTTTTTTTTTTTTTTTTTTTTTTTTTTTGGTATTTTTGCAAACATGAACAGACAAAGAGAGGAGCCTTATTTTTGTAACCCGTTTTGCTAACAGTACAACCAACTCATTAGAAAACCACCAAACCACCATTAATGAAGCTTTCTCCTGCCTGATTCACTAGTGGATGTAGACGTCTATCGTACTACTTTCATGTCTATGTTGTCTTTCCCTAGTCTTCTTTAATTTCTTTTGGTTGCATATGTTGATTTTGGTTCCTGTTCATCACTTCGATATTCAACAGAAACATATGTATTAAAATTTTTTTTTCGGATATATTTATGTAATTAATTTGTTTCTCATCTTGAGCTATATTTTAGATATAACCTAAAATAGGTTATATATATATATATATATATATATATATATATAGCTCTCGGTCTAAAGAAAAATCTAGGGAAACAACTTATTTTGCGATTGAAGAAAGAAATTTGATATTCAAATTTTTTTCCCATTCCTGCGTCCAACTAAAAATGTTCATCATTATATGTATGGCAATCCCTAATTAGTCACATAATCACAAGCATGCTTATCTTTGATTTACCTATTTATTAATAAAATGTCCATCAATACTTTTCCTTCCTTAATTAATGATTATTACTAATGTGTTATTTCCTAACACTTTTTAAATGTACTTTTTTCTCTTTGAATATTATCTTATTTGATTGCACTCTAGATTGCTCTGGATCTCACCCTATCCTTTTATGTATAAAGATAAGGGAAGATAATGAATTCCGCCCTTTCAAGAACCATTTGTGGACCTTTTTTTTCTTTTCTTTTCTTTTCTTTTCTTTTTTTTTT
>QLSR01001494.1:0-49411 GCA_031780015.1 Citrullus colocynthis
AATTTTACTCATCATGGCAACTAAACATATGGCGGGAAGGCGGTTCAGGTAGTAAGACCACTTACATTGAGACTAGGTGCAAATAGCTAACCAAGCAGCCAATTCTCACAAAATGCTTGAGTTAAAATCCCAAAGTGCAACTAAGCCACAATCTTCTTCCATACTTCAAACAATGAGTCCAACCAAAATGGACCCTTAGACCCGCTTGGACAGCTTGTTTCTGATTCCAAAATCCATGGAAGCCTGAATCTAAAATCCAACCTCAATGAGTAACAACAGTTAAAACCAATTCACGAAATTACTAGAAAATCAACAATACTTACCCAAACAGTCCTGACCTAACCAAGTCTTGAAATCCTAGCGTAACTCACGAAAATGGATAATGCCAGAGAGAGCAGCTGGGCAACAACTTGCAAACCCATTGACATCCAAGATTGGCTTAAGTATATATATATATATATATACTTCTTTAAATTCTCTTTCCTTTTCCTTTTCCAGAACCCTAAATATATATATATAAATTTCCATTTTCCTTTGCCTTTTTCTTTTCCTTTTCCCAAAACAAAACACAACTTATTTAATATAATATTCCTCAACCCATCAAATCAAATCTTTTCCAACCACCACTTAATAATTTATTTAACCAAAATATCTTCTAACAAATCAATTCCCCAATTTAAATTCAATTCTAACTTATCCTCATATTTTCTTAAATTAATCAAGTTCTTAAATCTCACCCAATTTCTAATTTAAATCCAACTTTTAAATTTCTCCCAAATAAATTCAATTTTCTACTAACTGAATCAAATCCAAATCTTTTTATTACGATTACTTTAAATTGAATTATTTTCTCAACATAATCCAATTAAAGCTTCAAAATTCAAACAACTAACCAAATAATTCAAGAAAATAATTTTTTTAAAAAAAAAAATTACTTGAAAATTTGGGATGTCACATCATCTCACTGAACATAAATAATACTGATGGCATCAAAATGTGTTTAGGTTAGCCGTAATCGGTACGAATTCTTTCCTTTAAGATTGGAAATTCGATGTCCCATTTCCATAATTGTTGTACTAAGAAAAGTATGGGATAATATATTTTTGGTTTTTAGGTTTTGAGCCATTTAGTTTCCATTGGTCCATAGGTTTCAAAATGTTGGACATTTAGTCATTAAGTTTAGAGTTTGATTTTAATTTAGTCTCTAGGTTTCGAAATGTTATAATTTTACCATTGAAATTTCAGTTTTGTTTTAATTTGGTTCATAGATTTCAAAATTTACACTTTTAACCATGATTTTTCATGAAATATTACTAACCTTCCATCTTTAGTGTTGATGTCTATTAATTGTTTTAAAATAATTAAAAAGTGAAATAGTAAATTATTTTAAATTAATTAACAGACATTAACACTAATGACTGAATGTGAGTATATAAAGAAAAATTGAAGTTAAAACGTATAAACTTTGAAATCTATAGATCAAATTAAAACAAAACTCAAATCTCAATGGTAAAATTAAAATATTTTGAAACATAAGAACTAAATTGAAACCAAACTGAAAATTTGAAAAAAATATTGAATGGAATATCACACAAACTGAAATGAAAATACTTGAGTGCAACCGAGGCTGCGCAGTCCATAGTACACTTAATCAAAGCCTAACACGTGTTAGTTTTATTTTTATTGAAAAAGATAAATTTTTTTTAGGTTATATAAAAAGAGGAGAATATGAACTTATGTGTAACGTAGGTTATACACATTGGATACACTCGAGTATTATTTAATACAAAATAATTAAGGGTAGTGTGATTTAAAAGACGTAATAGTTGAAAAAAGGAATAGGGAAGTTGAAGTGAGAAAGAGACAAAAAATGAAAAAGTAATATATTGTTTCAATCAAATCAAGAGTGGCTTCTTCTATGCTTTTTATTTATATAATATTTAACATTTTTTTTTTTTTGGGTACATAACATTACAACTTGTGTTGATTGACAGCTTACATTATAAAAGAATATAATATAAATAGAAAGAGTTTAAAGCACAATGGATGGAAATTCTAAAACTGGCCATCTTCATCATCTAACCAAACATATAATTTATCCAATTAAAAATTATAAAGTTATTAGACCCTCACACAAACATACACTCATTTTTCATCGTTTAACTCGAAAATCAATAAGCCAACCTCCACCCACCATCCTCTCAATACTTCCCATGCATAAATTATCAAAATATCCATATTCTTTTAAATTTACAATACTACCCTTTCTTTCAAACTTGTTTTTGGTGGCAATTATTTTCGTTCTAAGTTCCAAAATTTTGTCAAATATTCTAATGCATTTCTACTTTAACTATATATAATTTTAAATCATTTAGGAAAGATCAATCATCATTCCAATTTTCTTTTTTTTTTTAATGAATGAAAGTAATTTTTAAACATATATATAAATGTGTGTGTTTGATAAAAGAATTTAAGAAATGTACTAATTTGTTAATTAATATGGAAAAAAATCTTCCTCTTCTATTACAAACACAAATATAAAATAATTGAGATTTAGTAAAAAAGAAAATAGGAAACACAAAAATTTACGTGAAAAATTCTATAATTAGAGAAAAATCACGACTCACTAAATTGTTACACTCATATAAACTTTTCTACCTAATCTCAATTATAGAAGCACTCTCTCTCAAAACTTTTTATCACTTACACCATATTTCCTACTCTCAAATTAGAAAATATAAAGACAAGAATTCAACTTTAGTTAACACACCGAAATTTAAAATGTTTCTAACCAAGACAATTCAAAACCAAAACCATAAAAATCTTTCAGAGTGCTTAAACCTTATCGCTTCTATAAACTTTTCCAATGTGGAACAACCATTTTTTTAATATTTTGTCAAAATTGAACATCATATACATTATATTAATGTGGTATAATATTGTCAACTTTAAATATATACCCTCTTTAAATATATACCCTCGTTATTTACTCTGGATTTCATCTGAAAGTCTTTATATTTACGTGGGAACAGAGACTAAATTTATATTAACCTTTTTTTTTTTCTTTTTGTTTCTTCAATCTTATGTTTGATTGCATCTAATTTGAAACTCTTTCTATAGGTAGTCTCTAAGA
The DNA here is from genome assembly GCA_031780015.1 of Citrullus colocynthis. NCBI lineage: Eukaryota > Viridiplantae > Streptophyta > Magnoliopsida > Cucurbitales > Cucurbitaceae > Citrullus > Citrullus colocynthis. Next base: position 3,134 of record QLSR01001494.1, read on the forward strand.
AGAAAAATAAAGTTGGTGCTTTTGATTGCATCTGTTACAATATTTCTCTAAAAATTCTAGAAGAAAGTATATGAGAATTTTATTGGGAAGACAAAAGAAGAAGGGGGGTGTGTTCTTTTCCCACTAATACCCCATAATAATCAATTAAGTGGCCAACAGCCAAACCCCATTAGTTTTTAAGGCTAATTAAAAATATAGTGGAACCATATAATCCAATATTAATTAATTATATAATAACTGTAATAATTAAGGATAATTATTATGGAGAATTAAGTAAAGCATGGAGACAAATAACTAACCATGAGTCATGCAAATCTATGTCCAAACTCTATGAATTGGTGTTCTTTTTTTTTTTTTTTTCACGTTTTGCACAAAAAACGATACAATAATTTGTTTTCTCATTGCCCAAATGGCAGATGCTATGTTTTTTTTTTTAAAAAAATTATTTATTTATTTTTAATTTTTAGCCGAAATGCACCTACCCATCTCTTGATTTTGACTCAAAAGCTATTTAAACACTCACAAAAAGGGCCTTGTCAAATTTGAATTTTGCTTTTTGAGGCTTTGTTTTTTTTTTTAAAATATATATTCTTGTGCAGGTACATTGAATTATGAAAGTTTTTCTTCGCCGTACGATGGCAAACATGACTACTACTCTGCCATGAAAGAACCAATTTTGACATGATCGCTATGTAATTTTTGCTTGCATGCTCGTGTACAGGGATATTTAAAATTGAGTTGTTTTCTAATATGATCAAATAAATTAAAATATTTACAAATATAACAAAATATCATTTGTTTATTAGCGATGAAATTTGTTGTCTAATTCTGCTTCAAATAGTTTAACTGTTCTCACCAAAATCGCAGTAGCAGCAAGCGTGAGTTGAACACAAGAAACCCTCCTGTTGCTAACAATCCTAGGGTAACCAAAAGAGTGAGGGGTTTGAAGAAACTTTGTTATGCAAGCAAAAAATAAATTACGAAAAATTTAATTGAGATTGGATTCGAATAATGAAAGTATCTAGCTTAGGCTTAAGAGTTGTTCTCCAATTGTTTGCCTCTTGATTACAGGTCTATCAGATAATTCTTGTAACTCCTAATCTTAGCCAACTCATTTAGAAACGCTAGGTGAGAGTCCTAATTATCTAATTAACCATTAATTAGATGGACGCATCACAACTAATTGGCTAATAACATTAAGAACTAGGAACATGCTAAGTTGAATGCCCAACTGGAAACTCCAAATCGACATTCAATACAATTGTTGCTTAGGTTGATTAGATAATATTAATTGAGGTGAATTTACAACTTACAAGCTAATTCAACCTACTGCTTAACCGGATTAACATGCAATTGAATGTCACATATTGCAAATTAAAATATAGTAATTGATTATACATTGAAAGCTGAAATACAATCAAACATTATTCATAACATGAGAAGAATTTAGAAATATTACAAGAATTTGATAATTGAAGATCTAAACCTTACAAAAGTGTCAAACAGGAAAATCTGCTCTATGCCTAAGCTAGAAAACGATACCTTTAGTCCCTAATCTTCATGATGAACATCAAGGTAGAGTTTTGATACATCAAAACTAACAAAAAGGGAGAACAAAAGAGAGAGAATTCATGGTAAAGTCAGTTGGATCAATCGTCCCAACCCTAGGCGGTAGAATATATATAAATCGTGACCGTGGTGCCTAGGTGGCGTCACTGCGCCATGGCTTCAAGGGCAATTTGGTCATTTTGACCATCTCTTTCCTAGTTGATGTAATTGAGCTATGTTTTGGTCCGTTTCAACTCCATTTCAACTCTGATGCTCGGTTTTGCCTCACAAGTGCTCAATATCTGTAAAATGATGAAATAAACATATAAAACCAAAGAACAGTCTCGAATTAAACAGAGCAAGATAACACATTCTCGGTGCTATTAGACATTGATAAATATCTATTAGTGATAGACTACTAAATTTTGCTATATTTGAAAATATTTTCAATAGTTTTGCCATTTAAAACAATTACCCTTTTAAATTTTTATGGTGAAAATAAATTAAGTAAATCTTTTAATAGATTATTATTTATTTATTAAAACATATTAATTTTTTCAAAATAATATTAATTATTTAATTAATTAACTATATTCAAAATAAAATTATATATACAATTGAAAATAAAAGAGGATGGGGAAAAGAGAAAAACTCATAGTTTTAAGAGAAAAAAAAAACTATTGTCCATAAGAAAAGAGGATGTCTTCGAATTACTTATTCCCAAACAAAATGTTAAAAACGGTGAAACACATATAAATTTTGAATGTCTGTGTCAATCTTAATGCATAAAACTATTAAACCAAACCACTCTTAGAACATTTTTTAAACCTTAGTATAAAAAGCTTCCAACCAATATAAAATTTTTCATGTGGAAGAACTTCCCATTTCTTTTGCAATGTTTTCGAAAGCTCAGGTCATTTCCGACAAAAATTATTTGGTGAGTTTAAGAAAAACTAAATATATGGTGAAAATTGTGACTACTATCATTTAAATGATAGTCTTCAAACTTAATAAAAATTTGAAAGATTAAGACTAAAATTTATTAATTTTTTGCTAATTTTTAAAATTTTCTATTTCAGCTTTTCTAAATTTTGAATATTGGACTTCAAAATTCTTTTTCGGATATTAGAAAAATAACCATTTAATAGCTTTTACTTTGAATTTTCAATTGATTATTTTTTCTAAAATTTAAACATATTTAAATATTTAAAAGAAACATTATTATAAATAGAGAAAATATCAAATTATTTACATATATATTTTTTTTATTGTTTATCAGCGATATACTGCAATAGACTTTTATCGCTTGAGTGATACAAATTATCGTAGTCTATTCCTGTCTATCGCTAATAGATAATGAACTTTTTCTATGTTTATAAATAGTTTGACTTATTTTTACTCTATTTCAAAACTTTAATGGCATCTTAGGACTGGCTTTGAGCATTTGTCTATTAAAAACTTATTTTGTAAAAATGGGCCTCCATAAGGTTAACTTTACGACATAAATGTACAAACATATTGATAGTTCTGAGGATCAAACAAAAAATACTTTATTATTATTTAAATTTAGTACAAAATTTTGGTAACAAATTAATAACAATACACGAGGAACAATTAACAAATATTGTCAATGTCATATGCTCTTACAATTAACTCGAAATTCCGAAATAAAATTCAAGAAAGAAAAATGTTATTTTAAATAATACTAATTTGTAGTTCAAGTATAATTCAACCAGTTAAATATATATCTTTGATCAAGACATCAAATATTTGAAATTTCTCTATATTATATGTTGTTAATTAAAGAAAAAAGAATAATAATAGAATAAAGAAAACCTTTTAATTATAGTTAAGGTTATAATTTTATGGGAAATTTATTATAAATAGAAAAAATATCAAACTACTGACCGATAAACTTCTATTATCGTCTATTGCTGAAATTTTTCTATATTTGTAAATAGGTTGACTCATTTGCTATATTTGAAAACAATTCTTAAAATTATATATATTACTATAGAAAGGCCAAAACATACAAGTAGTGTGCCTAAAAGAGAGGACTTGTTCTTGTAACAATTGGCAGTCGTTCAAGATTTCATGCTCTCATGTCATTGCAATTTGTAATTACATGCGTTTGTCATACGTGCATCTGATTGATGAATACTATAAATTGTCTCATTTAAAGTTATGCTATGAATGTCGCTTCCATCCAACACAACACCCTGACTATTGGCCAGAGTTATCATTTACGGAAGTGCATCCTAATGGAAACTTATTAAGGGAGCATGGTAAACCCAAAACTTCGCGAATTCATAATGAGATGGATTGGCGCGAGGCAGGCACGAAAGTTCGATGTGGGATATGCAAGGGATCAGGTCATAACAAGCATACCTGTCCACTCCATAATTCAGGAGCTTCATCTTCGAGTCATTCATAGTTTAGCAAGTAATGTATTTTGTTTATCTAACATTGTAATGAATTTTGTTTATTAAACATTGTAATGTATTACGTTTATTTAACATTGTAATGTATTTCATTTATTAAACGTTGTAATGTATTTCGTTTATTTAACATTGCAATTAATTTGGTTTATTTAACATTGTAATGTATTTCGTTTATTTAACATTGTAATGAATTTTGTTTATTTTAACAGTGCTGAATATGGATCATGGTCCATCTAACCCTGTTCAGCTATATCTTCAAAACACTCACCGATCACAGACGGTATGGGATAATGCATCCACCGTGGTACTATGTTGTCAGAGAAGAGAGGCAGTTTCCCAGCATACTATACCGTTCGATGAACGTATAGTGCCTTATCTACAACAGGCCGGTTTTATTGGGGTTGCACAAATTGGATTCATACAGTTGGACTGACACCTCATTACTACTTTAGTAGAGCGCTGGAGACCGGAGACCCATACATTTCATATGCCTGGTAGGGAATGCACCATTACACTGCAGGATATTGCAATACAATTTGGACTACCAGTGGACGGAGAACCTGTTACTGGTTCGTTGCAGCATAATTGGAAACAGATCTGTGAAGATTTCTTAGGCGTTCGACCACTTGACTTAAAAGGCTTAAGGTTGAGTCTCCCGTGGTTAGCCTCTCAGTTTACAGAATTGTCTCCTGATGCCGATGACGTCAGTATACAGAGGTATGCACGAGCATATATTATGCAGCTTATCGGAGGTTTTCTGTTTGCTGACAAGTCCAACATGCTGGTGCACTTAATGTTCCTCCCACTACTGGCCAGTTTTGAGCAAGCTGGTAATTATTCGTGGGGTGGTGCTTGTCTTGCATGGCTGTACAGAGAATTATGTTGAGCCAGTCATGCACAAGCTTTGGATATAGCAGACCCACTGATACTACTTCAAGTATGGGCCTATGATCGATTTAGCATTGTTGCACCACAAGTCCAATTACAACCTCCAGAACATTTTCTAGGACGTTCACTCAGTACCAGGTATTATTTCTGTATATATTAATTTCTTTGTCAATGCAATTAGCAAAGTATTTAATTGTTTTATATCCATGTGATAGATGGAGCAGTGTATTAGTTGCATCTGAACGATCAGCAAACATGTTGCTGGTATATCGCTCAATATTTGACCGTTTGATGAAAAATCAGGTAATAATAAATATGTTGCATATAACTGAATATTACATATGTTTTTAGGTTCTAATTATTCTTGTACATGGTTTCAGATCAATTGGACGCCATATACACCACATGTTATGTCGCTGTTGCCTGATTACTGTCATGATGGACAAGACATTTGGTTGACGATCAGCCCACTTATATGCTTTCACATCATAGAGTGGTATCAACCAGATCGAGTGTTGAGACAATTCGGTATGCGACAAACAGTACCGACGTTGTGTAATACACTCCCTCAACTACACCAAATCGATTTAAGAGGTAAACACGACCAAAACTGGCGTCAAATTCATGCAGAGTATATATCATTTTGGCGTGCACGTCATGACCGCTGTGCACAAGGAGAAATAATAAACGAGTCGGATGTGTCCAATGATTATCTGTCCTGGTACGACTCTATCACAAGAAGATTTATTACACCTGACGGTGCCTACTATTACTGCATGGTAAGCATCTTATTATGTAGTGTTTTTCAATTACATGCTAAGAATATTCTTTTATACTTATATTTTTTTTTATCGTGCAGAATAATTTTGTCCACGATGTGCACAGTTACTCCTTAGAACACAATTTACCAGAGTTGAGTTCAATGTGTGAGCAAAACATGGTAAATGTTGAAGAAATCATTCAACATACAAGGAGGCTCAATGTTGCTGATACTGATCGAAAACGTATTGGACGTATCATGGGAAAAGAACGGGGGTAAGAAGTCTTTTTGATCAAAACTCGAACCATAAATACTATCCGAAATAGTGAAGGGTGCTTGATAATATTTCATTCCTTGAAAGCCTGTGAATACTAGAACTGAAACGGTAGCTACTAAAGCATAAACTGCTTGTTCCTCCTTCCCCGCGATTATAGCATGATACTTGGTGTGGTTAAGGCATACTCGTGGATCGGGTTCACGAGTTTGGTGGAAATCGTGGACCGAGTCCACGAGTTTGGTCAACACTCGTGGACCGAGTTCTCGACTTACTTACACGACGACCGCCACGTAGCAAATTTGACTGAAATCGTGTACCCGGTACACGATTTCACCACCCCAATTCTCAAATTATTTTCCAAACCACCCTATTTTTGTCATTAGTTTCTAAACCACCCTATTTTTCGAATTTTTTTTAAATAACATTATTCTTTAAAATACCCCTATATATATTGGCATTTAATTCCCTTAAGAGCCATTCATAGGTTTTTAGTGTTGGTTTTCTCCACACCAACTTGATAATCATTCAAATTTTTTTTTTAGTTTTTAAAAACTAAGTTTATAAACACTATAATTTTTAAAATTTTTTTTTTAATCTACCTTCCTAACAATGTTTTTAATAAATCCATGAAAAAATAGAAAACTTATTTCTTTTTATTTAAAAGAATTTAGTTAAGAATTTAAATGTTATTAAACGGCACTTAGGGCTTAATGTTATGATGGGTTGGTCTATAGATGTTTAGTTTAGTTAAAGTGTGCATATAATATAAGTAAATCTATAATTATTTTTCAAGAAAAGAATAACATATTTAATTGTTCTAAAAGGAAAAAAGAAAAAAAAAAAAAAACATTCCAACCAGAAAATGAGTTGGGAAATTATAGTTTGACACTGAGCTGGGATGAGAATATTTGTCCCTATCCTTGACCTCAACCACTAACCTTAACCACTAAACTTAAGCCTAAAAACATTATTGTTTAATCAATATATACATTCATAGCATAGTTATAAAGGAAAAATAATAGGGTTTTTCCTTATGGACAACCTACATCTTCCTTGATACTTTCTTTTGACAAATATGTAGAACGCTGGTAGAATCCAATTTCTAACTTAAAAGATTGATAGCCAAAATTTTAATGCATAATTTTCAAACATATAAGACTGATTTAAATACATTGGATTCACATAATATTAGACAGAAATGCTATCATTAAATAGATAGTTAACGATTTTTCATTAATAAGAGTGGTTTTTCATCCTCTCATCATCATCTATTTTTCTCTATTTATTTAGAAAAAAAAAGTTACATGATATATATATATTTTTAATCTAGGCGACTTCAAGATATTTTAAAATGATAACGGTTGAAAATAGTTATAAACCATTTGATGGGTATAAATAGTCTAAATTGATTTTTCACATAAAATTTTAAAATTTAAATTGATATAATTATTAGTTTGAATTTTCAATAATTCACCTTCACTTTTATAATTTACACAAATAATTCATATTAAATTGTCATCATATTTATCAATAAATAAGATATATTTATTATCTACCTTCTAGTTAGAATATCTTAATCAAATTATAAGTTTCTTAATGCTTTAAGGGCATGTTCATGAAGTGAAAGTGATTATAGCTAAATTTGGTAGATTGTATATGTGTTAGCATCTATGAGGTATATGATTCGAATCTCCCTACCTTCTATTACACAAAAATAAAGAGCATGTTATTGTGAAAACTACTCTAAAACATCTTTTTAACAATTCAAAATCAATTTTGATTCATATAAAATGGTATAAAATCAAACATAAAATTGACTTTCAACGATGAACGATTAAAGATATGTTTGAGAATAATTTTCAACACAAACAAAAAAAGTAATCTTAACCATGACCTATGTCTTAATTAGCCTAAACATACAAACTTGTATCGAATTGGGGTTATGAGATAAGAATGATGTCCAATTAGGTTTTTGAGACTCATAATTTCCATGAAGAATCTTTCGGAAAATAGGCTCTTTTAAGGCACAAATTGGGAAAAGGCCCTTACCCCAATGTGAGACTGACATTGTAGCCCATAAAGGAGACCCCAAAAAAGAAAGCACATACACATACACATTACTTTTGCTAAAAAAGGTTGTTATGCCTTTGAGATAGAAAACAAAAATAACCCAACAACCGAAAAAAAAAAAAAAAAAAAAAAAGAAAAAAAGAAAAAAAAAACAATGCAAATGATGGGTTATAAAGACCAACATTTCTTCTTCTTAATTTTATCAAACTTGTCCATAGTTGTTCCTTTTTTTCTTGTACTTCAAACTTAAAAAGTCATCATATAATTGAGACAATGACAGGCCTTAACTCTTCTAATTCCTCTTCTTCTTCTTGTGGTGCCTGCAAGTTTCTTAGGAGAAAATGTAGTGATCAATGTGTTTTTGCTCCTTTCTTTAGCTATGATGAAGCCACTTCCCATTTTGCAGCTGTTCATAAAGTGTTTGGTGCTAGTAATGTCTCCAAGCTTCTCTTACATCTCCCCATTCATATCCGAAGCCACGCTGCCCTTACGGTCGCTTATGAAGCGCTCGAGCGCATGCGAGATCCTACCTATGGTTGCGTTGCGCATATTTTCGCATTGCAGGAAGAGGTCGTTTTGAAATCCTAAAAACTTAAACAGATGGATTACAGTAAATTTACGTGTGATCTTACCTTTTTATTCCTATGAGAGTATGAGAAAACCCTAAAAACTTAAGCAGATGATTACATTTTATTCATATTTTTAACCCTTCAATAATTCACTTGAGAAATACTCAACAACAATAGAGATTTGAATAAACACGATACTTTATATTTCAATCCTATTGCAAACGGACACTATTAAATTCAAAAGCCTAAGTTACGTTATTAAATCTTCCTCGTGTAGGTTGCGAGCTTGCAAGAAGAGATAGAAATTCTGGGGAGCCAAATAGCAAACTTAGCTGCTACCGGCGGGAGCGTTGCGGGGGTCGAGTATCCATTTATAGATCAGCTTCAAGTTTCACAACAGCTGAAAGATTTTGGGATGATGAACAGAGATGATTATCAAAATGAGCTGCTTTCTGAGTTGCCCTACCAAAGTTTTGATAACGTCCAAGATGATAATAATGGTCAAATGATATCTCCATTGTTTTGTTTAGGGGAAGAAGATGGGGTTTTTGGGTTTTGCAGCTCAAATGATGTTGTTGAGAGATCAGCCTGTGATGTTTCATTTGAGGAGAGTTTTGTTGGTTATCCATGGGTGGTTGGATGATGAAGAGAGAAGAAGAAAAATTGAAAGTTTTGTGTAGTTGGCCTTTGGCCTAAATGGAAGAATAATATTGGTCTTTATGTTGAAAATAATTATATATGTTAGATTTTTTATATATCTATCCATGTTGGATTTTTAGTAGAAGGTTACGTAGAAAAGATAGCGAGGTCGAAAAAAAAATATATTTTTAAGCACTTGAAAAGTCATGTCAATACGGTCTTTAATGTTGGGTACGCTCATTTTCACATATATTTTAAAACATTGTTTGATTTTAAAGTATTTTATGAAATGATTAGTTCATAGGTTCAAAGTGTAGGTCTAAAAATGATAAAATACTAACATAATACAATTGAAGCTAAAAAACAAAATAAGTAAAAAAAGTATTTATTAGAAAGATAATAATAATAAAATTATTATTTTGAAATAAAAAGATATTATATGTAGGGATAGAGATAGAGTATTAGTATTAGAGAGAAAGTTGGGTAAAAATATATATATAGAGAGAGAGAGATAAAGAAAGTTAAGGAGGTAAAACAAATATTTGTCTGTGTTGAGACTAGAAAGAGGTTTGTTAGAGAACGTTTGTACAAAGAGAGAATAATAATAATGAAATTATGTGATATAAGTTAATTTAAGAAAAAAAAAAAAAAAAAAAAACTTTCCATGAAAAATAAATTAAAAGTATATATGAGAGCTAGAGATAAAAGGTACTCAATAAAATACTTCTAAATTGACTTTTAAAAAAATTGAAAATATGTTTTTCTTTTTAGTGGGAATTACTTCTAAACCAAGATCAAACCTAAACATTTTAGACAAGAAATAGTTATTCAAAACTTTCATTTTAATACAAAACATTAGATCAATTGGTTTGGAAATATTTGATCGACAATTTAAAATTTTTTTTTAGTTAAATAAATGTAGATTGGAGGATTAAAACCATCAATTTTTAAAATGGTAATTGGTGTCTTATTCATTAATACATGTTAGGATTACCAACAGTTGAATTCATCTTCAATTTGGTAAGAGGAAACTTCCAATAATCTCAAATCGAGATAAGCATGGAAAGAAAGTTGAAATCATTGGCAAATCTAGCTTTTCCTTTAAGCAATTCCAAAGATTTGAAGTTTCCCATTTGAATTACTTTTGTTATTATAATTAAAAAGCTCTAACATGTTATATTATAATTAAAGAGATACCCATTCTTTGAAAGCTAGCTTCAGGATGGGCTTATTAGCATCATGATCACCACTATGAAAGGCCCACCTCCCATTCTAAGGGGATAAGAAAGACCATTGCACCCATTTTTTCCACAAACCCACACCATGTGACAATCACTGCCTTTCCCTCTGATTTATTATTGCTCAAAAGGGCTCCACTATAAATCATTCAACTTCCTAAACCCCTTCTTGTCTTTCCCTTTGCAGCCTCACAGGGAATGTTCTATTTTATAAGTTCCATTGATGAGTATCTCTTATTAAATAGGCTACTTTCTATATTATAAAGAGGATCTTATTGAATACTGGAGTTTCTACTTTATATAACTTAATAATGTATATGAGACTCCTATTAAATAAGAAAGTTTCTCAGTCGTTAGAGCAGTCAAAATAGTCCCTTAGTAAATCCAATTTGGTCGATAGCATTCATGCAATCGATGAGTCGTCATCCAATCATTCAAAAACTAAGAATGTAATTGTCACTCATACTACGTACGATTGTTTTCTGATTGGTTGTCCCTAGCCATCTTTTTTGAACAAATGAAAATTTTTCAATGCGAGATTGCCATAATTTTTCAAATAGTTTTAAATAGTTTCCAAAAGTTCTTATCCAATGTAAAATATTTTTCGATTTGACTTTGATCAAGCTTTTATAACAGCTTAAGATACTACACTCAAAAGTCTTCTTTAATTCATAATACGATAAAATGTCCTATTTTGCTAATAATCATGAGATGCTAATTTGATATAGAAAACAAGAAACAATATTGAGCAAAGATGTTTGATAATCAATTTGAATCATCGAGTCCCCAAGTTAGAAGTCACGTTCATTCAAAGTATTAGTTTTTTAAAAAAGTTCGAAAAGAGAATCCATTTGTGACTCGAAACAAAGGAAGGCTATGCAAACTGGAATGGTGCTAACTGTTTTGCAGAGAGATCAAAAGCACAAGAACTGTCCAAAACATAGCATTGGACGATTTTATATATTTCTTCCATGGCAGCTCCATAGCCTTCACCTGCACGTCTAATGACCTCGATAGTAAGAACCCTTTTCCCTCTTCGGGTTTAAAAGCTTGATCGGTGCTAAAAATTTTGTTCCCAGTTTATTGTCAAGATAAACAGCTTCTTACCAACAAAAAGATTTTCAAACCACCTGCACAAACATACAAAGGTTAAGGAAATTTTGGCATTGGTAATATCTTCTAATGGTAACTAAAGTTTATTGTGGTTACCATGTTTCTCAAAGCATATTCCCAACAGAAACTGGTCAAATCAACCAAAAAAAGAGAAAGGAAAACTGAAGTACAGTCATAGGTGACCAAAAAACAAACCTAGTTTGAGTAGGGAAAGTGTAAAAGGTCAAAAACAATAATTTCGAGTACAGTGCGAATGATCCATAGTCATTGAAGATTTCGAGTATAAGAGAAAGAGGTCTTTTCTCCCTACACCCTTCAAACTCGAGCGATGAATTGTTGCAACTCATCATTGATTTCCAACAATCAAGATCATAGGCTTAACCCCGACTCCAATTCATCGCACTTTTCACATTCGACAATTCCCCATAGTAAAATTTCTCCTACATCCAATAGCTAATAAGAATTCTACGGAGATGTGAGCATCACTATGTCGACAATTCAACTGCTTCAGAACTAAACAATATAATTTGAAGTAGGTGTATTATCCATATAGTCAGTACAAGGCAACTATTCTAATGTTAATCACTATGGGGTTTGGTTGAATTCAAATTTCATCTTTCAAAAAACAACTAGAATTTCAAATCAAGAGATAACTTGAAGGGAAATAAAACAATTTGAAGCCATCTATAGGCAAACTTTTCAACCCTAAAAAACCACCATCTTGGAACTTTTCCTACCACTTTTCGCACCAACCTCTATTGACTAAGAGCAATTTAACAAAGAAAAGTTAACATTGACAAATACGCAAGTTTGTGATAGTAAAATATGAACCCCAACAACAATGAATTTACTGTATTTGAACAACTATGAAACAAACACCAAAGCAATAAAAATGTAAAAATCTCGGCAATTAACTAAAGAGAGAACTCGTCAATTATGCATATTTAGCTTCCATGTTAGACCAACTTAGCTAAAATATATCTAAGTCGTACATAAACTATTGTGTAATAGTTATGAGTGTATACATTCCATTTCAATCATTTTATACGAATTAAAGATTCTAACTATTTATGTTTTGACAAAGCATTCATCAAACATCAAATTAAACAACCATAAGAAGTCTCTATCGACATGTTCTATTATTACTTACATGTTTCTTGACAAGGATACTTTAAACAAAAAGGTAGAAAGCCATAGGATTATCAACAGTGATTAAACATTAGGGTAAACTTACGAATGTTTAGTTAGAATGTAATGAGTTATACATCGATTCAAAGATAACAGCACAAAGAATTATATTCAAACACTTTATAAACAAGTGGGTGGGAGTAGTTGAAAAAAGCAAATTCAACATTCAATTAGATAACCCCTCATAGATAACCAAAATCAAACCAATCTTGTCATTTTCCAGACATTGTTTACCTAAAAATCTAATCAACTTATAACAATTAAAACCAAACAATAACGGGTCCCTTAGGGGGGATTCCTAAGGGATTTGTTTCACAAGTTTTAAAACTTCGAAAAAATGAATAGTCCAAAATTGAAAGTTGGAAACTATGATTCCTACGGTTAGATGTGTAAGAGAATGAGCTTTAGATGTGTCTATGTCAAAGAAGAGATCCTAACCATTCACCATATATTTCAATGGTAGAGAAACATGTACCCCAAATTGTCATTAACTCTAGTTCAAACTTGGGAGACCCTAAATTGTCATTAACTCTAGTTCAAACTGGGGCGAGATCATGCCGTATGGATTTTTATAAATGTTCCTTAAGACCATAATACTATGCATATTGGAAAGAAGAATGATCATAGAAATAATTCTGAAAGAGAAAGAGAATATGCAAATATAGTAAAAGGGAAAGAAGCATGTACCTGATCAAAGAATATTGTGGCTCCAAACTCATACTTCCACTTGTTCCACCTACACCACTATAGATTCATTGATTCTGACCAAAGATGAGAATTAGAAATGATGCATATAGAAACAAGAATCTCCATATGATCATAGTTATTTCAATATGACACAACAAAACATTACAAAAAAGAAATGAGTTTCAACAAGAAAAAGAAAGGAAAACCAAAGTATAAACAAACAAAATCCTACCAGCTCAACTTGATATATATGATGCTTACAGATAATTAGACAAGATGTTTAGCAGAAAAAGAAATTTGATCAGTTCTCAAAGTTCAAACAAAACTAGCACCTACTTATCTCTCTCCTTTCTCTCTCACTCTCCCTCTATATCTCTTAAAATGGAGGTGGGGCTCTAGGAGGACTCCAAAACACATCATGCGAAGAAACCTGACCATTTGGCACCAAATTTGGACCCATATTGTAAACTCCCATTGAAGGCTGCTGTTGCTGTTGCTCCCCCATGCTCTGAGAAGTTGAATTGTTCTGGCTAGTTCCAGACTTGTCTCCCGCGGCCACCTCCTCGTCCTCGAGCGGCAGCCGCTCGAATGTTGCATTGGTGAAAGTGGCAGCGATGACAATGACTGGACCGGTTGCAACGAGTGCACCGACAACAATGCCACCAACGACCTGCCCCTGCCCGCCAGCCAAGTAGACAGTTAACCCAGTTGCACCCGGCGGAGCGGGGGCAGGCAAAAAAGCACCAGAGAGCGACAGTATATCAAATCGACCTTGTAGCGTAATAACGCCGCCTGGGGCCGCCGGATGCCGGAGAGTTACATTGGCGACAACCCCATTTCCGCTAAGAACTGAAACTCCTCGCTGCCGGCGCTGGGCGAAGTTCGAGATGCTTTCGACGATGTCACTGCCGCTGCCTATTTCCAAAACGTGGCTCCGGAGGGCATCGGGGCTCTCCTTCGTTACAACCACCGGTGGCTTCGGCTTGTTCTTAGATCCCGGCGGCCGGCCACGAGGGCGGCGCGTGCTTGAACTGGTGCCTGGTTCAGCTCTCTCATGGCTTCCCGAGTTGTTCTCTTCATCAGCAGCTTCTAAGCTTTGCTTTAATGGAGTCGAATAAGGGTTGCTGGTGCTGCTGTCCGTGGTGGTGGGTATATTTTCAGCCCACCATCGATTCGCCATTTCTTCTATATTTCTTCTCTTCTTCTTCTCTTCTTCAAGATTATAGAAACCCCAAAAGAAAACCCAAGACAAATATATACACGAAACCAATGTGGGAATCCAATGGGGGCAAGCAAAAGAAGTTTCTATCTTATTTTCCCTTTATTCCTCTTTCCCCCACACTTTCTCTCTCTAGATGAATAACGACAAAGAGAAAAAAACGACCCAGTAAGTGAAAATAAAAACTAGCTAACCCCTTAACGCTGCTGCAGCTTCTTTCTTCTTTCAAACTTCAATAGAACAAAACCCAGATCGATAACTGCAATAAAACCACCCAAAATCACAACCCCATCACTCGAAAAATCAAAACCCTAATCAGATCCAACAGTCACAAAAAATAAAGAAGAAAAGGGACAAAAACAGAGAGCCCCCCCCCCCCCCCCAAAAAAAAAAAAAAAAAAAAAAAAAGAAAAAAAAAAAACCCCCCCCCCCCCCCCAAAAAAAAAAAAAAAAAAAAAAAAAGAAAAAAAAAAAACCCCCCCCCCCCCCCCAAAAAAAAAAAAAAAAAAACGACGAGGTATAAAATCAGAGCAACCAAATGGAGAAATCAAAGCCGTGTTGGAAAAGACATCTCTCTTTAAAGAAGAAGAAGAAGAAAACCCATCATTTTTTCGATTCAAATAGAGTACAGACAAAAGAAAACAATGTAGGGAGTGGGTCTCGATTGAGGATATAAATACACACAAAAGGGTTGGCCCAGAAAACTGTACCTATCTTTAATGTACTCAAAAGGGTCAGAAAAGAAAAGAAAAATAGTACAAAGATCCCAAGAGGACGTTTCTACTCTTACTCCTGCTGATCCTGATGCTTCCTCTGTACTGCTGAAGTTTTTTTTTTTTTTTTTCTTCTTTTTCTAAAGAACAGAGCGATGGAGGGACGGGAAGAAGGGGAGGGGCCGGTTAGTTTATCTTCTCTTTGAAGCTGTTTTTAAGTTGGTACGATAAGATTTTTGACAGTAGACACTGTTGAATCACAGTCTAAGAAAGCGGTTTAGCAGAGATGGTTATTTGTTTGTCCCCCACTTGCTGCTCTGCCCTGTCTCCGTTCTGCTAATCAGCTCAAGTTGAATTGAAGGGCAGTGTGTATTGGGTTTTGTGGTTGAGTTCTTGGGCGGCAAGTTTTTATGGGGATTGATCATGAGGAAAAGGGTACGTGTAGGGCTGTGATTAGGAGGAGAATAGGGAGTGTGGGGATCGAGGAATGGGAAGAGGTCACAGTCTGAAAGTACCGACAAAGGTATTGAAAGGGTTAAGTTTTGGATTGGGGATTTTGTAAGGAAGAAGAAGAAGAGAAGAAGAAGAAGAAGAAGAAAATCACCGCCAAAATAAAAACCAAAGGAGCTTTAGAGGCAAATAGCCCCCCACCACAATCCCCCATTCCCCTCTTTTGTTCATTTTGGGCAATTTGCCTCTTTCTGGAATGTTTTCACCTTCCACATCATCATATCTTGTGAGAGAGATAGGGCAGATAGAATATTTTTTGTTTAATTGCAAATATGGCCCTTTTGGGATATGGTTTCCCTTTTGGTCCCTATGGTCTATTACTATTAGGGACTCCTTTCATATTTGTTGACGAAAATAAATATGTCTTTGCTCACATTATAAATTATGAATAAACTTCAAGAAGCTTCATGGGCTTAATTGAGTTCGATTAAATCACTTTTTAAATTTATTAAAAAATTTATTCAACTCAAGAATAATTGAGTCGATTCGATTTAATTGAGTCATTTATTTAAATTTTTATTCTAAAAATAAATAAAATATTAATATATAAAATTTTATTTAATTATTTTAATATTTAGATTAAGGTTGGTTGGATAATAAATTATCCAAAAAAGTCATCAAATTAAATAAAATTAAAGTAACTATATGTATATACAATTATATCATAGTAAATTATATATATCTTTTTTAAAACTAATAATAAGTTCGGGTTGATTCGAGTTGGTTTGGGTTGTTTTAAATGAACCCTATGAACCAACCTAACCCATAAATTTTTCATTTATTTGAACTCAAACATATAAGTTGGGTTGGATTGATCGAGTTTTTCGAGTTAATGGATTTTTCGAACATCCCTACTAATGCCGATGGACCACACTCTATTGTAAAAAAAATGTTGACGTGACCCATTATAAATAGATGGAGTAACCCATAATATATGGGAAATTTTCTCATGTTTGTAGTTTGGCCAAGTCTCACAGTGATTGAGTAGAACATAGTCGAACTAGTTAAAGTTCATAATTTTAATCAAATGTTGGAAATTTAAATTTTCCACCTCATATATTGTTGAACTATGAAAGAAATGATTAAATTTCAAGTTTAATCTTGATTTTGTTTTTAGTTTTCTGTTTTTAAAATAAAATTAGAAGTTTAAGAGATACAAAATTCAATTTTATGGGTAGATTTATTAATTTTACAAAATGTTGAATATGTTTGCTTTATTATTATTTAATTAGTTTCTTACAATATGTGGGGAAAAAGAATGAATCCTCTAACTTGGAGGTCAACAATACAAGTTTATGACAATTGAGTTATGCTTATATTGACAACAATGTTAAAGCCTGTTTGGATTGACTAGAGAAAAAAATGGTTTTCAAATAAGTCATTTTTATTTAAACTCTTTTGATAAAAATTGTTTACAAGTGTTTCAAAAGCTATTTTGAGTGGTTGTCAAATACATCAATTTTTTTTTTTTCAAAATGACTTTTTTACAAAATTAAACACTCTAAAAGTTAAACTAAATACACCCTAAGTTAATTGCATTATGATTTAAGGTTGAGAACAAAAAAAATAGAAGGAAATAGATGAATTGCTCCTTTGCATAAAAATTTTGGAGAAAATTTATAAAGTTTAGATGAATCATATAGACAAAACTGAAACAAAATTCATCAAAATTTAAACGCTTAAAACTATATAAAAAATAGTAATAAAATCACGTGCCCAGAAAGAATGTGTAATTTAACTAAATATTTAGAAGTTTGTGTTTTGAAATGATTTTAGATCAATCCTGGTTTGTAATTACTTTGTCCTTCCTCTAAAAACTTTATTACCTTAGATATTTATCATGACAAATTTATTTATTTATTAGAGAATATATATTTTATCATATTAGGGTGGAGATTTAAACTTACAATCTCTTAAAAGTAGTTAATAATAGGCATCTTAATTACTATTGTAGTATATATTAATCCACAATTAATTTACAATTTACAAATGTCTGAATTGAATTACACTATGGAAGATATTAGTTAAATGAAAGAAAGAGTAAAATAAGTTAACTCAGGTTGGTTAAAAAGATACATTTGGATTGTATTTTAGATGTTATATTGCAATATAGGTTTTTTAGTACAACAACTCCAGGGACGAGAGATAGAATATTTGACCTCTTAAGGAAGAAAGTCATGTCAATGACTGTTGAGCTAGGCAATATATATAGTTGAGAAAGAGATATTGCATTTTACTTTTTCTTTTTTAGGGAATGACAATTGTTATTGTTGATGGAAAAATCATGTTAAGCGAACTCACCTACTTTCACATGTCATGAATGGTCAATCTATAATTTGAGGAAATGGTTACTACAAAAAAAAAAAAAAAAGTTATCGATGTGGTGCTTGCCACAGAAACTCCGATACTTAAGTCAAATCTTAGTACAAAGGTCAATCCAAATAGTTTAATGGAGATGATGAACTTACCTTATGCTGGGCTACCATCCTCTATTCATGATGAAGTTCAGGGGTCTTCCTTATCCCCTTAGGTTTATAATTCTACTTCTTTTACCTATTTGGAAACCAAATACTCAAGAGCTGGATTTAAGACACTAGAAATGCTTCAAAATAGAGGGTCAGTTCGGATTGGCCACTCTCAAGGGATTCGTTGGCCTTGGCCTTAGCCTCCAAGGCTATGGTGGGCCAATTTGGTCTTTGCGTGATTGCCTTTTTTTCCTTCTTTATTAGGAACTCTCTCGGGCCGTATTTCTACCGATCTTGGGTTCATTTTTTGGATTAGATAACTCTTATATTTTTACTTTTATATTAGTTTTTTACTACTCCAAAATAACTTATAATAGCTATTTTAGAGTATATTAGACATATAAGACCTTTGTGAAATATATTTATAAATAACTTGTAATGATATTGGAGATACAATTGTCTAACGGTTTAAAGGAGAATAATATTAATAAGATAAACCCATAACAAGGTTACAACCAAAAACTCTCATAAACGAAAAAAAATTATGCCTCGTTTTGTAAACCATTTGATTTTTTGTTTTTGTTTTTGAAAATTAAACCTATAGACACTGCTTCTACTTTCAAATTTATTCTTTTGTTATTACTTTTTATGTATAGTTTAAAAAACCAAGCTAAAATTTGAAAACTAAAAAAAAGTAGTTTTTAAAAACTTGTTTTTATGTTAGGAATTTGGCAATAAATTCAACTATTGTATTTAAGAAAGAGGTGAATCAAATGAAAAGGAAATGGGCTTAGTTTTCAAAAACAAAAACCTAAAACGAAATGGTTACCAAACCGAATCTAATAAATTGATTCAATCATATATAAAGACTAAAAATTTGTAGTCTTTTTTTTTTTTTTTTTTCTTGAAGGTTTTTTTAGGTCAAAATTACTATTTTAGACTCCAATTGTTACTTAAAAAAAAATTGGAATTAAGAAAAAAATCAATCAATATAGAAAATATTATTCCCCTTTATTAGTTGCAGAGTAAGAGTTGCATGAGATTTGAATAAAAAACCTATTAACAATATTTAGTTGAGATCGTTGAAAATATGAATAAATATATTATAACTACAAAGATACATTTTCATATTTTTAACTAACTAATTTGCATTAATAATGATAATCAATCATAAATTTAAATCTATTTCATGTTACTCTATTTGATAGTATTTTTAACAATTTATTTAATATTAAAAACAAGAATTAATTATAATAAATTATATCAACTAAAACGGTTTATTTATATATTTTTTAAAGAATATAAGTTAATCTTATTTTATGTGTGATCAAATGCAAATGGTTTATTTTAAAAAAAAAAAATACTTTAGAACTAAATTGAGAATATTTTTATGAATGGATTATATATTTAGATGTAATAAAAGAATAGATATGTATGCCTTTAATATTACAGGAAAAATTATTGGTCGTGAAAATAAGAAAATGAAAATTATAAAATAGTTAATAATAGAGAGTTGCGAGTCTCATTTATGATGAGCGAGAAATGGTAAGGATGGAAAATGATTAATGAAATAACATCTTTTATGGAGTGGAGATTTCTTAGTTTTTGGTGGTGGGTCTCACCTATTGTTTCTATTTGTGCATTTTAATAAATACCGTTAATGGAAATAAAAACAAAATTCTTTTGCAATTTATTTTAGTAAATAGGACTCAGTTGGTCAAAGCGAACTTAGCTCGATCATGATTGACATAACCTTTTATTTTAGAAGTAGAATATTCGAATCTCCCAACTCTCAATTATTGTACTTAGAAAAAAGAAAAAAGAAAAAAAGACCCAAATTGTATCCGTTTTTTCAATCTATATACTTAGATAAATGTTACCATCAATTTTTACCATCTAATTAATTTTTGCTAATTCACCCACTGATTTTTAATTATAGTATAAAAGTTAAACTCACTCATCTTAGTACAATCAAGTTTTACACAAAATTAAGTTCATCAATACACAAATTAAGCACTAAAAACCTTACTAAAATTTACATATTTCAACGATAATTTTTTTAAATATCATTTTTTCTATACATACATGCATATGCATATGTTCTGTGATTCGTTAAACACAGAAATGAAAAAAAATAAATTTTAAAACAAAACTTCCCAAAAGTATTTAAATTACAAAAATTTTAAAAGTTGTAGATTAAACTTAGATAAATGTGTAAGTTTGAATTAGATCATAATAATAAAATTGAAGGTTTAGGACAAAAAAATTTGATCCGATCTAATAAATTTAGAGATAAAAATGGTTTTTTCTTTTTTTCCTTTTTCTTTTGGAGAAAGAAAAATTGAAAAACAATAATAATTAAAATTAGGCACACTTTGAAAAGAAGCCTCCATTTGAGGTTTGTGTTGTGAAGTTGTGAGTAGAGAGAGTAAGAGGCCCAATCATTTCATGCATACAAAAAGCCAGATTCTTACTGCCCACTCCGGGCCAGAATTTGAAATTTAAAGAATGAATGGTCTTTTAAATATTGTCTTATTAACCTTTTTTTTTTTTTAGTGGAACAAATACTATCATATAATAAGTTCAATTTTGGAAGTTAAAAATAAGATTTAAATATTATTTTGGTCCTAAACTTTATATACTTTAAAAATATTCATTTTAGTAATTTTATTTAGGGTGGATCTTAATGGAGATGCGATACGAATTTGAGGTGACGACTGACACACTTGGGAGAGTGGTGGTAGAGTGCGAGTGAAGACGGATCTGAGATCGGATGAACAGATTTGGTATATGAACAGAGATTCAGACAGAGGCACAACAAAGAGAAACTCACAAGCGGCACCAGCAGATCGAAGATGGGCACCGATTTGGAATTGACAAAACGAAAACCTAGGCAGCACGGCGGCAGCATGGATTGTCACACCTCGCCCTGAGCCACCCCTCCATAGTCGGAGATGGGGCGTGAGGACAATAGACACCGACCTTTTTGCGATGTCTACGAACCTTTACTCTAGTTTCATCTCTTTATGTCCTTTAAGCAACTAGGTCAAAGGTTAGGGTGTCACATGAATGGCTTGATCTAGAGCAAGACGATAACGTCTGATTAGCGTGAGCAGAGAAGTTGTGTGGGCTGAGTGGATTTAATGAATGGCCCATGTGTTATATAGATCTAGATGGTGGGATCAGGACTTGTGATAATGGACGGATTTGTGTGGATTTGATCTAAACGGATATAGTAAGGTTAGGATAGGTCGACGGTGGGACTAAGGTCGACGACAAATTTGATTTTCTCAAGGACCAAAATGAACCAAAGTTAAAAGTACAAAAAATTAAAGTGAAAATTTTGAAATTAAAGACACCAAAATAAACTAAAGCTAAAAGTAGAAAGACAAAAGTAATATTTAAACCTTAAAATAAATAACCAATAGTTAGATTCTCGGCAGAATAAATCTCACAATAATTAATATCTTTATCTGTCTAACTATTAAGCCTCTTCCATGGCAAGTAAGCACAAACTATATAAAGATAAACTCGTATTAATTGCCAATATTGCAGTAATATTCAAACATTTTTTCAAAAAAATAGTTGCATGTCTGTATAGACATTTTCAATTAGTTTTTTCTTAATCTAATTAACTTAAATTAAACTAATTAGATAAATTATCTTAAATGATAAAACAGTTGAAAATATTTACAATTAATAGTAAAATACACAATCTATCTGGATAGTAGTCTATCGCAATCTATCCTAGTCTATTGTAGATAGACATTTAAATTTTGCTATATTTGTAAATATTTTGGTTCTTTTTGTTATTTTTGAAAATAGCTCAAATAATTACTCATAACACATAATTTTTTAAAATTATTTCTTATGTTTTTTTTTTTTTTTAAAATTAAAACTGTCTTACCAATGTAAATAAAATTTTAAAGTAAAATTTAGCCATATAAATTTTAAAATGACAATATATTTTTAAGTATCAAGTAAACATAGAACATACTTAGAAAAGAAGTATATATAAGACTAAATATGTAGTTTTAAATTAATTAAGCTAAACTTCTTTCAAGTTGTCTATGAGTTCCTCATCTTCAATGTCGAGATCGTCCTCAATGAATTCATCGTCGACTACATTATTATCTAAAAAATGTAATCACAAGAGGTAGTATAAAAATATTATGTAAGTGATTCCCATCATAAGGAACCTTGATTCTCGATCACACACAATCATGTTTCCATGCTTACATATCCTAGCCTAGCACATAGACCACGAGACACCAAAAATAAACATACGTGCACTTGCTTACATAACCTTACATACATGCTTATATCATTGATTTGGCACCATATTATGTAGAAATACTTTATGCTATAGTTGTCAATTCCGCATGTAATATTTACAAGGTAATTGTCTCTTATAAATACCATTAGCAAGAACTAGTATTGTTTCCTAGGGCCCATCCCTTAGCAAAAACCATACTCATCATATCATACTCCTAGTTGCATAACATAATTACTTAATTTGGGTATTTCATGCATACCATATTCTTACCTAATTATGTGACACAATGTAATATGCTTTCTAAAATATCAACTAAATATCACAAAACAACATTTCAATCAAACATTTCTCGTAAAAACACAATAGAAATCACTCATAATCAATAAATTCAATTCAAATATTCAACAAATCATATTTAAAAAAACCTAGTTCAAGGGATAATTATTCATACAAGTACTCAATCACAACAATAAACCAACAAAAAAAATCATAACTATATTATAAATCATTCAATTAACAATAGATGGTGGAAAGTACTTACAACTAATAATACAACCATACGATTACCTTAATTTTGTAACTTAGGATAGAATCCACTTATCTCAATCTTGAAATCTAGATCTTTTAAAGCTTCTTAAATAACATGTAACATGTTTTAATAACCTAAATTTAGTTTTCCTAAAGGAAACTCATTAACTACCTAAATATACTAATTTATCTAGCTATTCTAAATTGCATATTAATTAATATGGTTATTATTAAAAGTAAAATTACTATTTAAATCTCATAAAACAATCTTTTTAGTGATTATATTAGCCTCTGACTTATAGTTAAAAAATATATATAAAAAATAAGGGCTCTTTTCAAATATAGTAAAAGGAACCAAAATATTTACAAATATAGTAAAACTTTATCTGTGATAGACCGTGATAGACTACTATCTGTGTCTATCGTGATACAAATATAAATATTTTCAGCAATTTTGCCATTTATCACAGATTGACTGTCTATGTTGCTATTAGTTATAAATATTTTCAACAATTTTGTCATTTAAGATAATTTTCCAAAAAATAATTTAAAAATTTTAAGATTTATTAAAGAAATTGAAAACCCAAATAGTAGTGTTCCCACCAAATTTTAAGCCATATGCAAAATTAATTTTAATGCTTTAAACATATTTTTTTGGCTAACTTTAAGTTACTAGTCATGATTCCAAATTTTAATAGTTAACATATTTTAATTGATATCAATTAAGCTAAAACTAAAAATATTGTATAAATCGATAAAAAAAAAAAAAACTATGTTAGACTAATTTTAGGGGCTATTTTGAAGTATTTTTCATTCTAATTTTTAGACCTATAATAATTATTAAAAAAAAATAAATCTAAATGACACTAGAACAACGCACTTAGATTTGCTAAGAAAAACCCCTAAAGAAAATTGAAAGCTCGAGAAAATGATCTTTACCATTTATTACAAGAATTTTTGTCTCTAGTGATAGTTTTTTCTACCAACGCAATCAAAAGTGTTGGCAGAGCTAATTTTTGCCAGCGCATTTTTGGAGACTTTTTAGGTACTTTTTATGTTGGTTTTAATAATCAAAGTGCCTCATATGATCTAATTAAGTTGTTTTGTTAGTCAAATTGTCCTTTGTAGACATTTTAGGTATTTTTATGTTGGTTTGATAGTTAAAGTGTCACTTAGACACTTTTTAGATACTTTTTAGGTTTGGTTGGAGAATGAAAGTGACATTTAAGCATTTTTAGGTTGTTTTGAGAATTAAATTGTTACTTGTACACTTTTTGGAAAACACTTTAGGTTGGTTTTGAGAGTGAATGCGACATTTAGGTTGGTTTTTAGGTTTGTTTGATAGTGAAAGTTGCACTTAAGTATTTTTAGGTTGTTTTGAGAACTAATATGTCACTTAGACACTTTTTGGGGTTGGTTTTGAGATTAAATCATTTTTAAGCTTTTTTTAGAATTAAGGTGTCACTTAACACTCTTTAGGTACTCTATAGTTGGTTTTGATAATCAAAGTGCCTCATATGAACTATTTAGGTTGTTTTGGGAGTCAAATTATCTCTTAAGAGTTAAATTGTTACTTACTCACTTTTTAGAAACTATTTAGGTTGGTTTTTAGAGCCAAAATGGCAGTTAGGCAATTTCTTGGTTGTTTTGAGAATTAAAGAGTGACTTACACACTTTTTGGAAACTAATAATTGGTTTTGATAACCAAAGTACCTCATATGAACTATTTTGGTTGTTTTGGGAGTCAAATTGTCCCTTAGAAACCACGTAAGTATTTTTTTTATGTTGGTTTGAGAGTGAAAGTGTCAGTTACACTTTTTAGGTAGTTTTTAGGTTTGGTTGGAGGGTTTGGAGGGTAAAAGTTGCACTTAGGTATTTGGACACTTTTTATAGGTTTTGCCCACGCTTTTGTTAAGATTTGTTGACAAGTTTTTGCATAGGCATAGACAAAAATTCATTGGAGTGGTTTGATGTGTTTTCCTTTCTACTGTAATTATAGATGGAGAAAACTTTAAATAACTAAGAAGCTTGAGATAATGCTTTAATACCTTAGAAAAGAGGTACAAACATGCTTAGGGTCTACAAAAATTAATACAAAAGATTCACTACAAAAGAATATTGAAAATTGGATTTTTCTTACCGATTTGATGCTATCGTTGAGCAATCTTGTGAAAACCAATAATGCCACTTGAAACAACTTTGAATACACAATGTTCTCTCTAGCTAACAAGTGTGATTTACAACACTAGGATAAGGATTAGAGAAGAAATTTTCAGATTTCTTTAGGCTCTCTTGAAGGATAAATAAAAAGACACTATGGAAACTTAAAAATGACGACTTTTTGGAATGTGAGCAAGCCTCTTTTTATCTCTCTTTCATGCATGCGCGACCAAAAAGTCTTCAAATAAGTTTTTTAACTCTTTAAATTCACCCACCTAAAATCTTAGTTACCCTTAGGTAGAAGCAGGTTGGGCTAAGGAAACTATACTATGGTTGCTGTTAACTTGAGTTATGACTAAGATTCTTCCTCTTTCCTACGTACTCTCTTTAAACAAGCACCAATTAATGAATCACCAATGAAAGAATCTCAACTCTTACATTTTTAATTCCTTAATGATATCTTGTTTTACATTCTTAATAATTTAATTAAAAACTGAAGGCAAAAAGTTACAAATTACAAAAAATGTAAAAAACAAGAACATAATCCACTTAATATCACATTCTTACCAAGTTAATTAATCTTGTATTTATATTCATACGTCCCTTCTGATATTCAAATAACTAAATATAAATATAACTAAGTTGTTAGTATTTAGAGTGGATTTTTAGAATTGTAATAATCATACGTAAACAAGTATTGAATTCAACCTTGATAAATAAATGAATAAATAAATAAATAAATATATATATATATCAATTAAGCTTAATAAATTATCCTAATTTAAGTTTCCAGGTGATCTTAATCTAAATTCAAACACTTTATTACACTACTTCATCTAAATTATCAAAAAGCGCTATTAATAATAGCCCATAATTGCTATTGCTAATAGATAACATGGTTTATCAAATTTGTAAGAATACAAATTCTTACCAATTAAAATTTCTCCTATTATAATAAATGTAGTTCTTATAATTAGCATCTATTTTCAAATTGTCCCTAGTAATTTAAAAATTAAACCTTGCCTTACATAATTTTCTTTTGTTTTTTTTTTCCTTTTTTTAAATAATTTTGGCTTTGTTGTTCACTTGAAAAACATGAAACTTTATTTATGGTTTAGTCAAACTTTACAAATCATCCTCGTTAGTACTGTATCATTGAAGGGACTAATCCAATTAGACCCACAATGCAAGCATTTGATTATCTTCGATTTATTAGAATTATATTAAAATACAAAGTTTAAGTATATAAATACCTCGAAATTAATTGACCATCGTATGAAATATTAATATTTTTATTTAACAAATCTATAACAAGAGATTAAATATTCTGCAGTCTGGTCTTATACAAACTCTTTTTATACGATGTCCTCACTCACATGTCTCAATAAGAACGATTCGTAACAAATCATTTATAACAATTACAAAGTGGATTGTATCCATAGTGTCACCATCACTCGCATGTCTCAACATGAACAATCCAGAACAAATCATTGGTAACAATTACGAAGTGAATCGTATCCATAGTGTCACCATGAATAGGATAAGACACCAAAATTTTATCCATATACTGTAGACTCTTTAGGTTATTTTTAAACACGATCCAATTATATGTCAACTACATGCTATTCATAATTATATTAATAACTTTGGTTTACTGAAATGGGTAATATGATATAGCAAATAATAACTAAATAATTTATTAAATATATATTAATTACGAGGCTTTAAGACAAATTCTAACGACGACAACCTTTTTTATGTGGCAACAAGATGATGCCTTTAAGTTAACTGAATAAGAGGTTAGGGCTAACTAAAAAAAATAAGGTGGTGTTTGATAAATGAGTATGGGTCGGGTTGCGTTGGGTTGGGTGGGTATTTATTACCCATGTTTGTTAAGCCCATAAAGAAAAATGGTGAGTTTAGTAACCCACCTTTTTACCTCCTCAAAACTCACCTTAATAACAAGGTGAGTTTTATTCTCCTTTCTTCTCTCTTCCCTCATTTTAGGCCTTTTGGTTTCTCCCCTCTTCTCTTTTCTCTCATTTTCCACGTACGGATTCTCCCATCTTCTCTCTTCTTTCATCATTTTTCATTCCCTCTACTTCCGACGCTCAATTTCTTCCTTCATCTTCTACAATCTCCGCTGTTTGGTTTCTTCCCTCATCTTCTCTCTTATTTCACTGTCTCTCTTTCGATTTCTTCAATTTCTTTTTCGATTTTTGTTTTTTTTTTCTGATTGCTGTTTTTTTCGATTTCTTCAATTTCTTTTTTTCTTTTTTTTTTGGATTGCTTTTTTTTTTTTCGATTTCTTTTTTGATTTTTGTTTTTTTCGGATTGCTTTTTTTTTTNTTTTTCGGTTGCTGTTTTTTTTTTTTGGATTTATGTTCTCTTTTTCCAGAGAGCGAGAGAGATAGCGAGAGAGAGAGCGAGCGAGATAGAGCGATAGAGCGAAAGGAGAAAAGGAGAAAATGAAAAAAATGGGAAATGGATAAAAGGAAAAAAAAAACAAAAAATCAAAAAAATCAAAAACAAAAAACAAAAAACAAAGAGCAAACAGAAAAAATACGAAAGAGGAAATAAATAAATAAATAAATAGCAAACAAATAAAAATACAAGAAAAAAGGACAAAAAGATACGAGCAAATAGACAAAAGTAGCAAAAAGAAAAAAAATTAAAAGCAAATAGATAAAAATACAAAAAAAAGGAAAAAATTAAAAGGAAAAACAAGCAAACAAGCAAAAAATTAAAAAGAAAAACAAGCAAAAAAAACTGACTGAGCAGAAAAAAATAGCAAAAATGAAAAAGAAGCAAAAAAAAAAAAAAAAAGCAGAATATATTTGTTTAATAAACTGCACCAAATACCTCAACTCAACTCAGCACTCCAAACACATAGTTTCTACTCAACTAAACACAACAAACAAAGACATTCCAACTCAACTTTTACTCAACTCGACACAACAAACACAAACATTCCAACTCAACTTAACCCAACTCTGCACCCCAAACACACCCAACTCTGCACCCGAAACACAAATAATCTAACTCCCCCAAACAATCTAACTCCCCCCTATAATTATTACCAACTCAACTCAACTCAACTATGTGCGACAAACACCCCCTAAGTAAGTTTTTCAGGTGAAAAAAAATCATTTTAGAACGATTTATAAAAGGCTGATCTAAACCTAAGGAACTAAATTGAAGATTTTAACAACATAGAAACCAAATTAAAGCCAAGTTCATGCTAAATTTTGAAACTATAGAGGCTAAATTACTATACACAAGCATGAAGAATTGTCACATAATTTGTCCTCATAAACGATACAGTAAAATTAGCTTTGTGGTAATTGGTTCTTCCCTTGAAGTCGAATATTTGGTTTATAGACTTAAGGTCCATTTGGACTAACTTAAAAAAACAAATATTTTTCAAAAATTCATTTTTATTTAAACACTTTTGATAAGAAGGGTTTTAAATAAAAACACTAATGACTTTTAAAATTCATTTTGAGTTGTTGCCAAATATTTATATTTATTTCAAAATGACTTATTTTTTAAATTAAACACTCGAAAAGATATTCCTAACCTACCCTAAAAAATTATCTCATAAATATTTGTTATATTATTCATAATTATATATTGATTTTTTTAAGAATGAAACATTTATATAAATAACATAAACTAAATATGCATCTTCAAATATAACATTAAATTTTGTTTCGAAAAAATATATAACAGAAGATTTGAAATCCACACTTACACTCATGGTATTAAATTTCTATCGACATATCAAGATTTCTTTCAAAATTTCTACATTTCCATGAGTTTGACTTCAACATGAGGAGTAAATCGATATTTCCATTATATCGTTGATAGCACCTAAAATGTGCTATCTTGCTAGCTTAACTCGCGATTGTTATTCTATTTAATGTGTGTATTTTATAGGCATCGAGCAATTTGGAGGTAGAATCGAGCTCTAGGGAGAAAACAAAGCTAAAACAGATCAATTCGGAGTCCTAACAAAGCAACTAGGTCAAAAGAACATGAAAAAGATCAAAAGGCTCCTAAAGGCTCGCGTCAAGGCTCTCCATGGTGCCACCACGACGCTGGGAAATAGGATCTAGAATTTGACATGGTGTTGCAGCGCTTGCACTACTTTATGCGCCGCGTTGCAGTTGTGCAACTTTAAATACACAGTTTCATAAATAGGGCATAACTTTTGAAAGGTGGTTATTTTAGGCGAATGACCATTCGTTTTCTTCACTTTTTCGTCCTCTATCCATCTCAATATTAGTTTTAGGTTTTTCTTTAAAGTTATCTTTGTAATTTGGCTAAAAGATGGCGGGCTTTAGCTTCCTCATCTAAATGAGAAGGTAAGAATAACTAATTCCTAGTATTTGAGGTTTTCTCTAATTGTAACCTTGTGAAATTTGTGCTAAACTCTAAACCTTGATTGTTTCTATTTTGTCTTTGGATTTTCATCTTGAAATTATATTTATGGTTGTGTTTCTTTGAGATTGTTTAACAAACTAGTTAAAGTTACATAATTGATTGCTATAGATTTAAACTTCAACTGTAATTCTCAAGTCTCTTAATCGCTAAGTAGTAAAGGTTAAGTTAAACTTGCAATAGGTATGACTCCCATTTGACTAGCATTGTTTAATTATCCGAGATGAAAATCAGATTGAGTGAGTAATAAGGTATAACTTATGGTCATTCATTTTAGCTTATTCTCCAAATCTATGCGGTTAGTTGGCATGCTTAGCATGAATTACTTCTACACATGTTAGCTAATTAGGTGTTCAGGACTCTCATTTAGCATTACTAAATAAGTTAGCTAAACTTAGGCAAGAAATAAAAATTAAATTATATGAATTCAATAATCAAGCAAGCAATGGGGATATGTATAAAACCTAAGAGCAATTTGCATTCCACATTTTATTTTTCTATACTTGCTTTTCAGACTACACACAAAATCTCCATTTACAATTTTAACTAAAGAATTAACTTTGAAAAACTAATTTTCGTGCTTCCTTGTAGATTGACCCAATCTTACTATTAAGACCGCCTATTAGTTGATGTTCATGATTGGTAATATAAATTTTATTTAGTTGATTGGAAATGACCTTCAACAGGTCTATTCCTCTGCCATCAATCGTAAAACATAGAAAATAAACAAATAAATGTTATTAATGTGAATATAATATAAATAATAAATATCTAAACTCATTTAAATAGCTTAGAAGATTAATTTACTAAGTTTTTCTTTCTATAATTGTTTCCAGAAATACTTATTGACATCGACATTTTAGACATTGACATGTCAAACCTATAACAAAATACAAAATGTAAAGATGTGACAGTGTTTAGAATAGACATTAAATTTATGCTTATAAGAACAATTTCTCTTTAATAATTGATCTGTCCTAATAATCCTCTATCATAGTAAATCACCCCAGTGACATTTCTCACTTATACAAGATCAAGTACTTCTATAAATATTATAATAACTTACCTTCCAGAGACAAAATATAAAATCAATCAGCCCCTGATATGATTGTTTGTTAACTAGAATGAAGGGAAACCCAACTCCAAAATAGTTAGTTGGGTACAAAAAAAAGGAAAACCATCAATGGGACCATTAGGAAAGAAAATCAATTGATTAATTACAAATAACTAACTACTTAAATAAGCAATCAAGAAATGCTTACTATCTGGCTGGGTATTGATTAATCAAACCGCTACAACCGATTACAGACATGAGCACCATACACCGCAACAAAATACATCAAACATATGATCGACAACCAATTCGTAAGATTGGAAAGTTAAGATGATAAGAGTAGAATTCATTTTGTGATGAAGGAAACATCTCAATGATGTTAGAGCTTAAGATACAGTATAAGGATAATTACAAGTACCAGAACTCCAATTACTGACCCGACGATCCACTTATTTCGACTGATTCTTCGAGACATTGTGGCCAAAACTTTTTTACTCTTATCAATGGCGTTATCTACCCCATGAAGCTGTAATGAAGCATGTTGTTAACAGTTGAATTATCCCAAGGATGGAGAAAGGGCTAGAAATTAAAATGAGTGAGTTGAAGTTTAAGAATGTTGATGGCATCAAAGATAGGACTTGCTACTCAGCCAGAACATAATATCAAAGACAAAACTTACTCTCTTATGGGACTGGAGAAGAGTTTCACGCTGTTGATGCAAGTCCTGGAGGATAGAGACACCGAGCTCCTCGGTCTCCAGCATGGTTCTTCTACTCTCTGTGATTCTTTCACCTGACTGATTTATTCTCTCTATGGACATTGTCATCCTCTCTCTTTGATCAGCCGAAGCCTGTAAGAATAGTAAAAACAATAGAAATGGTAAATTTAACCTATGCAAGACAAATATCTTCTATGTATCAAATCTACAACAATATCGATATTTGATGTATAAGAGATATGGATTGATCCATGACGGAAATTCAATATGATGTCACATAATAGAAAGCATCCAGAAACTCAACTCAATTAGACAATAACTCAAGAAACAGATTCTGTTTCAATTATTGAGACCTAGCAACAGCCATCAAGAGGGAAAAAGATAAGTATACTGTCTATCTACAAAGCTTAGAAACCATCATCACTTCAGTCAAAGGAGTGATTGAAGAAAAACAAGGACTGGATAAGATGCTCATATCGCAAAGGTTTAATAAATAGAAAGTTGTATAATAACTAACATATCCAGAGAACTTAATAGTAATTTATTGACGGTTTGAAATTACTAAAGAGGAGAACCCATAAATTGGGAACTACCAAAAAAATCTTCCCAATTGAAAAGGAGGGAGAAAAAGCTATCCTGATGGAAGAGAGGGGAGCATTTACACAAGCTATAACCATACTGACTGCAATACTTTTTACGACTACAAACATCCCGAGAACTTAAGCTATGCAGTGACTTTAAGGAAATATTACCATTTAAACATAGGAGTGAAGATTCAAACCTCAACAGGAGAAGTTATAATTGTTTTAATTTTAACCAGTTAAGCTTAGCCTAAAACATAGGCCACTAAAATAGCTAAGAACTTTGGCCCATTTCATACAAATACATTAAGACAAAATCATTTGAATCGATTATATGCTCCCTCAATTTGTTTCCAGACTTAGAACCCAACTCACGATTGGGGGAGCGTTAGTAAGGAGACAGAGTATCTGTAGTACTCAAAATTTGAAGGCAACTGTAAAACTTGAATGATGAAAATCTACCAAATGAGCATCTGCCATTCCAGACTCCAATAGTTCTTCACGGGCAGCCTGATCAGCATTAGGTGATGTCATTCTCTTAAACTCCTTTTTCAGTTTTCCAAGATCAGCTTTGTACTCCCGTAACTTAGCAAGTAGCATAGCCTTTACCCCTGGCTGCAAACTTCTGGCCTCAAGATCCATTTTCCGGATCTAGATAATCAATAAAGATATAACATTGAATGCATATCAGTATGAATGTAACCAACTTGAAAAGAAAAAGAAAGAAAGCCAATAGAAGACTCTTTAAACGTACCAAAACATCAGCCTCATCCAAACTAACTTTGATTTCCGAAAGCCATTGATGTTTCGGTTCTGCAATGCACATAAAGCTAAGATTAGCAAAGATTCCAATAGTTCACCATCAAAAGAAGAGTCTCTCAATAATCAACTTCCTTTTCCAGTTCATTTCCGAAGTACAATCCAATTGTGCTCATGCAAGTCATTTTGCAATCTAGCAATGAAGAACTAGTAAGAAACACTAAAATTTCAATCCGGCTATCAATTACCATCCCAGTCCCATATTCACATCCTTCCCCAACGGTTTAGAAACCTCAGCATCTACTCATTTTAACTCAAGATCTCTAAAAAAAATCGGAGCAGCAAAGGCGTAGGAAGTACCTGAATCGGAGGCGGAGAAAGAGTTGGATTTCCGAGAAACATTCGCGGAGAGTTCACAATATTGGCGCTCGTAACCCTCAAAAACCTCACTCATCTTGACTGAATTCTGGTGGAAGACTGAGAAAAGCTTAGTTTGACTTTCGGCGACTCCTCCGATCTTTGCGGCGAAAATTGGCAGATCGGAAATCGGAGGTTGCGGAGGGCGAGACAATTGACGCAGGAAGGAAAGGGAAAGGGAAAACGGATGAGAAATCAGTTCGTGAATTGCAACCGCTAAATTCTCATATATATTCTTTTTCCCGAGGGAAAATTGGGGAAGAAAAGAATGAAAGATGGAGGCTGACTGTATTTGTCTTGTCATAAGAGTGACAACCATTCAAATCTCGACAATAATTGGTGTGATCTTACCCAAAATATTTAGAGAGTGTAATTAAATGTTCTCTGTTTTACCAAATGGTTAGTTAGATTGTGCAGTTTAATGTCTTTTTTTCTTTTTTTTTTTTTTTATCGGTTGTTCCAAGTGGTTTGGAGTATTATGTTCTTGAGTTGTGGTGGCCGTTCTTTCTTCTTCTTTTCTTTTTCCTTATCTCTTCTAATTGTGTTTTAATTTTGTCTTTGACTTCAAGCAGGGAGATCTCTTAACTTCATTGCAATTTAAATATAGTCAATCAAGAAGGTGGTCAGACTGAAGCGAAGTTTCCCAACAGTATAGAGCTTGGGAAGTTCGGACTCGGTCAACATCCAAACTACTACTAGACTAGACTAGCCATTACGTAGTGATTTTTTCTATTAGTTGCGATGCGAACATGTGTTTACTTATGAAATTTGTTAAGAGAAAGAAATTAAAAAAAAAAAAAAAAATTGGAAGAAAAGAAATTGAGTAAAATTTAATTCACAGTAACACAAGTCAACTAGTTTAAATAGATTGTCCTCAGTTGAATATTGAATGGAGAGGAGTTCAAAATTTTCATTCTCACTAGTTATTAAAAGCGCACAAATGACAATTGTCAACGTTTTTGAAAGAATAAACTTGAAACTGTTTTTCTTATAAAAAAACTTAATAGCTAGTTACTTTCTAGTTGTAGATTATTTGCTCACCCATATTTGTGAAGCTATATTGTAATTTGTAAGAAGGATACCGAATGCAAGGAATTTTGTACAGATGGTCTCGTTTTGGAGGCCCAAATGATTTTTGTCCCATTTCTGAAAAATGAATAAAAAGTGGCATTCTGCTTACGTCAACCATGTGTGCAAGTTCGCATTTGCCTCTTACAACCATCTGCGTGCCTGTTTGGGTCCAGGGTACTCGATCTCCGATCTCCGATTACTCGATACACGCTAACTTGATCCTTGATAGTTAGCGACTCATTAGTCATACTCGTTACTCGAGACACTTGTTACACATGACCGACATAAATTAAAACACACTCGATACCCATCATGTGTCGAACTAACTTGGGTGAGTTCATATAATAGATTCACCAAACGAGTATGACTAACGAGCGTATTAAGTAAACGAGTGTATCGAGTGTACTTTAATTTCTGTCGAGCATGTGTAACGAGTGTATCGAGTAAACGAGTATGACTAACGAGTCACTAATTATCGAGGATCGAGTTAGCGTATGTCGAGTAATCAAATAATTAGGGACCAGAGATCGAGTAACTTGGACCCAAGCAAGCACACGGCGTTGTATGAGGTAAATACGAACTTTCATACATGGCTGACGTAAGCAAAAGGCCAATCTTCATTGATTTCTAGAAGTGGGCCAAATTTCATTGGCTCTCCAAGAGGTCATCTGCACAAAATTCCCTTTTAATATAACTTAACTAGTTAGGTTATATACTTTCGGAGTCAGAAATTCAAATTCCCACTCATATATTGTTGAACTAAACAAAAACCCAAAATTTGAAACCCAAACATAATTTACATTTTTTTTCTTTGAAAATATATCTTTTCAATCTTGAATTTTGCTAAAATTTGCTCCTCTAAACTCTAAAATGATAGGTTTTTTCCTTGAATTTTTAATTTTGTTTCAAAATTCACACTTTGCTTGATTTTTTTACTAAATTCAAAATTAATACTCACTCCCACAGTTATTGATGTTAATATTACTTTTTTAATTTCAAAGAATTAAATTGCTCATAATTAATCTAGTTTTCAACTAGTTTTTCATTAACATCGATATTAGTTAAAAAATTTCCCATCATAATCATTTAAAATTAATTCATGCCAACGACAAACATCAGTAAAATCTCGAGGGTAAAAATGTAAAATATTGAAATCTAACCAAATAAAAACTGAACTCAAAACTCAAAGGTAAAAACGTAACATTCTAAAACCTAAAAATCAAATAGAAATTAAACTCAAAACTTAAAAATAATAAAAGTGTAATATCAATTGATTTGCAAAAATAATTCAAACAAATTTGGCTGTTGATGATGCCTCCTCGTTGCTTAGGAATGCAAAATTCCAACAAAATCGAAATAGTAAGATTGAAATCTAAATTGCTACCTCTCTAAATGTTCTAAAGATTCCATTAAAATAAACCACCCGGAATTGTTCTAACTTAGGCGAAATTGTTCCAATCTTAGGCATCGCCTTTTGTCGCCTCTCGCCTCAAGGTGATTAAGGGACATCTCGCTTGAGGTGCGCATTGCACTTTGAAAACACTCGTTCTAACACAACTTAAAGTGGCTAGATCAATGAATAAAACATCTAATATACTCTTTTTCTTTTTTAACCAAGAGTTGGAGTTTAGCTCTGCTATACCTGGAGGCACCGGCACCCACCCGAAGGCTCGAATCTGAGAGACATCAAGAACTTTAGTTATTATGCTCATCCAAAGGTTCAAAGTTGAGACCTCTAAAGCTAATATTACAAGAGGCCTCCCTTGAGGCCAACCACTTATTATACTCTTTAAAGTTGAAAGTTCGATTTCCTACCTCATTCGAAAAAAGAAGAAAAAAAAAAAGAAAAAGAAAGAAAGAAAAGAAAAGATCATCGACTTTTCGTTTTTGCTAAATTAGCATCTCTTTGTCCACCAATGCTGCAAGTTCCATCATGCCAGACCAAAAATAAAACACAATGATCTGATATCGAATGTCAATAATGAACACAATGATGGTTCCTCATCCTGATTTCCCTCTTCAATTCAACTCCTGCCATTTAAATTACCTAAAGTAGCATCATACTACATATAACATACCAAGTGATTACTAGCAAACTTTTTGATTCTGTACATTACTCAGCAAGGGTAATACAAAATAATAGTAAGTACATGCTTCATTCAAGGATGAATGATAATACGCCTCCAGAATTTGGAATGTCGACAAAAGAAAAGACAGAAGATTGAAATCTATGCCTAATCGTACAATACGTATAACAACACTAACAAACAGCATGGTTTAGAATGAGCCAAATTTAACTCTGAAACTCTGTGATCAGGAATTGCAGAAGATAGAAGAAGAAACGCCTTTCGAAAAGAGATGGAAGCCTGGAATATCAAAAAGCATACCTGGGGAATTCTGGAACACGCATTCACTTTATAACCTCCCTCTAATTGTAACAAAGCAAGCTCCAAGTATAGATATGAAGTGCCCTATCTCCGTTCTGTAAATTTAAGATTATCTGGATGGATACAGACTAATTCTAGACAAAACTTTTCAATCCTGATGGTCAACTATATGCATAGCAACATCACTTGCAGAAAGAAGCTGAGATTTCCAATTGAATTAACCCTACCCTCCAGTTCCAGCACTGTCGGATGCTACCTTTTCAGTTGAAGAAACAGAGTTTGCTTCACTAGAAGTTAGGCCACCTTTTTCACCTTGACCAAGTGCACGGTTGGAATCTTGATCAGGGAAAACTTCCGATTGCAACGAAGGAGAAATGTTATTTACATGCAACCATGTGAGTTCCCACAGGCTATCTCCACCTAGCGCACTCCTCTGAACTAGCACCCCCTTACTTTTCATAACAAGCAAGTTATTCTTGAGGAGTTCAGGAACCAACTCCTGAAGCTTCTCACTTCTTTTTCCTCTAACTTTAGCTTTTGCATATTTTTCCATTCTGCTAAGAACACCAAGCCATAGCTTGCAGAAGGTTGTTAACTGAGAAAGATCCTGAAGCAACAGTAAAAACACCTTGGACAAGAGTTTCATGGCAAGGATCAGCGTCCCTTCCATGTTTCTGTAATCTTTCTGTGAGTGTCCTTGTGCAATTTCCAATAAATCATCAAGCATAGTGAAGATCACAAGATCGAAACACTGTAACCACAAATCATGTGGAAGTTGGATTTCATCAACACCTGTCAAGCACTTTTGCAATGACAGCAGAGCCTGGTTTCTAACCTCCTCCCTCTGATCCAAGCAAACTTTTCTCAACCCTTGCACAAGCCTCAGCCACATGTCTCCAATATCTTGTGACATTTTAATGGCTTCCTCCTCCCTTGCAGCTTCCTTACCCTCCCTAGCCCACCGTCCCAAACAATCAACAGATCCAGACATAAGATCCAATGCACGCAAAGAGCGTTCAGCCTGTCCAACACGAGACTCAGCAAATTGCCTTGAGGCATCAATGCAGAGGGTATAATTTGCTGGCAACAAGTGAGCACCGTCAGACACAATGAAAAGTAGAGCATCAAATCCTGCCTCAGAAGCCTCTGGATGGCGAGCTGTAATGGAGAGCAAGGATGTTATTGTTCGCCATCCTGATGGAGATCTAATATGAGAAGCATTTGCTTTTACTAGACGACTGACTTCCTGTGTAATTTGCTCACAGTATGCATCAGCTACCCGAGCATCTAGCTTCAAGACAAGTTGCAGAGATCTCAAAAGTTCGTCAGCAAGGTTCTCTTTATAAGGAAGCAAGCGCTGGCAGATCCGGAGTAGTCCAAAAACAGCTTTCTCCACCAGGGCACAGGGCATGACAGTTGACTGCACAATGTTAGATATATGATCATACACACCAGGCCAAAGAAGCACAATTCTATCTCGGTTATTCAGGGTAATGGCAATCAACAATTCCAGACAGAAGACTGCTGTATCTTCATCCTCAGGAGAGCTGTTTCCTTTCTGGGGCCGTCCTGCAGCCCATATCAGTGCTTGTGCTAGCTGTAATAGAGATTCAGCCTGAAGAAACTTGCTCTCTGTAAAAATGCTGTCAATATTGCACTTTTGAATGGTTTGAAGGGTGCGCTGATGAGCAGCAAGTTGTTGTTCGGTAGGCTGTGACCTTGGCTCTTCACTGTCAAGAGATAAAAGCTGACTGAACCGGCCCATTAAACCAGAGGACCTCTTGGGAGTTCCAATCGACTGTATATGAGCAGCAGATAAAGAACTTGTAAGAGGCTTTCCATGCCCAGTGTCAGCAGAAAGTTCTGATTCATCAGCTGCATCGCTGGCCACACGAGCTGGCAAAAGACCAAGCTTGTGCAATCGCAAGATGCAATCAAGGATGTTTCTCCAACCTGTGCGAATGAAGTCACCGTACCTGTTGGCAATGGTAAAAACGGTCATAGTAGCCATCCTAGCTTTTGTATCGTCACCAAATGCCAGCACAGGCTCCTCAACAGATGATGGGTTCATGAGGGTTGTGAACTTGCAGAGGGACACAACAAGATCGTCAAGTACATCTTCCAGGTGATGGCATGCGGAGATCTTTGCAACAGCTAAGAATCCATCAATGCATGTTTGATAGACTTCTTCATGTTCTGCATGATCAAATACCACAGATATAGCCGCAATCGTTGGCCCTGACATTATAGCGAACATATCACGATCAAGGTAGGCTTTAGAATCAGACACGATGAATGGAGAGGATTTCTTAGATTTATGCATCAGATCTATCCATCGGCTTGGGGTCATTTCAGGAAAACCATTGCCTTGCTCCGGAGTCGTACGAATCTCATTCTTACAGATAGAGTGATACAACTCAGAGAGGAAATCTCTTGGAAGATCATTGCCTCCATTTATGTGCCTGCTGTTCCGAATGAAATCTTCTTCCGTCATCTTCTTTTTCACTTGAACATTGTGTTGATCTGTATTGAGCATTATCAGTGAATAAGATAGTAGAAGAGCAGCATCCTTATTCACAAGAATTTGAGGTGACTGTTCATAATATCTCTCAGAGAATGCCTCAAGCACCCTTTGTATCTTCTGTGATTCTCCAGGGAGTCGGAAAGTTTCCAAAAACAGCCGCAAAGCAGTATCCAAATTCATGTCCTGAAAATCAAAAGTCCAAGCAAATTCATGAAGAACCTGGACACAAAACTCATCATGATTTCCAAGGAAGTCTCCAACCAGATTTTTATCCAAACCAGCAGTGTACCTGAAAAAGCAGGCTACACTTTTGGGATCAAGTTTATCAGGCAAGAGATGGGTTCCTTGAAGGAACTCCAGTCCTTTCTTGGGATCACGGTTAAAGTGATCAGCTCCAATCATCAAACGTCTCTTGATGTACTTTTTCCTTCTCACAAATGGAACCCATTGAACAGGATCACTGTAATTTTCACACTTTACCATCCAGAAAGGAGTATATTCCTCAAGGTTCACAGGAGTATTTTCTAGGCCAGTTCCATTACCTATCCTCTCAGCCATTCCCTGTATAACGGCAATAAGACCATCCAAAGCAAGGATATGCATTGAAGACAAAGGACAATTAACTGGAAAAGCACTCTTGGACAGAAGATTAGCGAGATCTTCAAAGACATTACTGCAAGTTATGTCACAATCTAAGTTCGCATACATCTCCACCATAAATGTTTTCTGCCTGCAGAAATCAACAAGAGCCTCCATGGCAACCTCCTGCTGCTGGTATGAAGCCCCATACCTGCTTTGGGCAAGCCTCAAAATCACACATGAAAAGAAAGCCTCAAGCTGCAACTTCAGCTCAGTGCGCAGATGGTGGTATAGATTGAGAACAATGCTACAAACCATTGAAAGGATTAGCGAGCTTGTAGACAAACCAAATTGCATAAGGTTTCGAAACAATTCATCTTGGATTAAACTCAATAGCCTAGGGTGATGGCGGAAGGACGGGCCACCCAGCTCTATTGCTGAATTTATCAATCCCAAGGCAAAGAGAGGAACGTCTTCATCAAAAGCCATGGTATTTGACCTAGCTCCCAACTCCATATGCTCAACTAGATTTAACAATGAACAGAGGAATCGAAAAATTTCCACCATGCAGGGGACTCCATAAGGTTCATTCATAAGATGAAAGTCAAATGGAACCGTATCCTTCACACTACCATCCTCAAGTAAATTTTCCTCCATTCCAGTTGCCATCAAACCTGATGAAGGATTAGAGTCAAAATTATTGGTTGACGATTGACTATCAAATTCATGGCCCAAGTTCCCATTCTCCAAAAGTCTGCTTCCAAGCATATAGTCATCATTAGCCCCCCTACCAGCCTAAACAAGAGAACAGGTTCCATAAATTAATTTAACAATTTTGTGTTAATTTTTGCCAAAGACCAACTTACAATTTCAATATCAAAATAAATAATGGGAGAACCAATATATGTATGTATACACACACATGACACATGTATGAAAACCAATGTTTTAAGAGGCTAAAGGCACTGTTCAGGCTAAAAGAAGTGAGGAGTAAGCCTCATTCTAAATGTAAAAAACATTAACATAAAAGTCCAAAACCATGTATTGTGGACAAAATTATTATTATATAAATTTAAAAACAAAAAAACGAAAAAAAAAAAAACAAACAAACAAACAAACAAAAAACAAAAGTCACAAAAAGATGTATCCATCAACTTTCACTTTCTTAGACAAAAATTCTAAGCTCATTCTCAACATAATCATCAATGTAACTAATAGGAACTCAAAGACACAATTGTACAACCTATAGAATAGATCTTGTTCATGTAAGGTCGTCATCAACGTGACTAATAGGATTACCTTACTATTTGAACTTTATCACTTTATATAATTTAGGAGACCCAAAAAATTTCAAAGAAGCTGATATGCTTCTTTCGAAAGGATGAGTGGAGTCCATGATCCAACTCATAAGAATGGGCTGTTATATCTCTCAATCAAAAAAAAACAAAAAAAAAAAAACTCTTCTTCTAATGCCATTTAATCACAGTTGTTCACAGAACATGAGCTTAACAAGGATTCAAAAGGACAGCAAGTACATTCTTTACCAAATTTCCTTACTTATGACCTCAGTAATTGACGTTGAATCAAGATGCGCTACTTAACGGTTAGCACTAAAGATCCAACAACGTAAGCCTATGTTTATTACCCAAAAAAACCTAAAACCAAACTGAGAATGCTGTAAATTATGACCATGGTGTAACAGGTATCCCATCACTTTAGTTTCAAAAGAAATTAAATTAAAAATGAAAAAGATATAACGCATAACCGGGGAGGTATAGTAGAGGAACTATGACTGAAAAAAGATTTATCATAAGGTAAAGTAAAACTACCGTGCACAAAATGATAAATTTCTTTTCACATTATCTTCATCACCCATATCTAACTATCCTAGGGTCTAAAATGTAGCTTTCGAGCAATTTAGAGAATAAATTAGTACCTCCTGTTTGCTGGAACTGTTGCCATTTACCAGCGCACGTTCTGTGGTATTAATTTCTGAAAGATGTGAAAAGATACACCTAACAAGCTCATGAACTGTGTGGCGAGCTATCCGTTGCAATAGCTCCCCCTTGGTGGCTGCCTGATGAACTATGCGGAAACAAGTATTAACAATGGTGCAGACATGCTGATTGCTCAACATAATCGATGCCTTACTTTTCATACAAGCAAGAAGAACCTGAAGTATTTTCATCAGGACCATTTCTTCTGATGCAGGATCTGTTAACTCAAATCTACAACAGGTAACAGCATCAACTATCAAGTGAATAGAATCTCCAGCGTTAACAGTATTTTGATCAATCATGTCAAGAGTTAAAATCTTGTACACAGAGGATAAAGCAACCCCAGTAATAGGTGCCCCAGTTTCATCCGATCGAATTACATCTAAAAATGGTTGAAGATACACAGCAGGGTTGATTGTATGCCACGGATGCTGCCATGAATATATCTGTTTCCTTAATGACTTCAGTGATTGAATTAAAGAATGCTCCAATTGATCATCACCTGACATATATCGACCTCCCCATCTTACATTTCTTCTCATCACTGCCAATACAGCACCAATTTCTGAATTAATCATGCAAGCCAAAGCAGTTTTATTCGTATATGTGACATCACACTCCTCAGGTTCTTCCTCAATTGCATTGATTCCAGCTTGCAGCTTCAGGCGCCCCATCTTTGGATATGTTCCCTTCACAGTACTAAATTTTATCAAGTACTGTGAGAAGATTGAGCAGAAACCTTGCTAACGTGCACAATCACTGCTTACATGGAGAGGAGAACACATTTATTAGCAACTGTGAATTCAATGAGATCCACGATTAAAAGTTGGCATGAGAACTCCAGCTAAAATTTCCCAAAAAGAAAAGATGCACTACCACAGTTCCAAATAGAAAACTCCCCTAATCAATTTTAACAAATGAATGAAAGGTTAGATTACCCTCCAAAGCTAAATTCTAAGTTCCACTAACCAAATGAATAATAGATTGACTTTATATTTCATAAGTTCATTATAATAAAGATTTTCATACCATAAACTACATCCGGCAAAGACTGACGGGAGCAATAATGCTAGAAGACAGCTCATTCCAAGGAAGTAGTTGTCTAAAAACTGTGTTTTTGTTGTTTATAGTAACAAGTTCCTTCTTTGAAAGTTCAAAAGATTTTGAAAATTGGTATGAATTTGTTAACAATGCAACTTTTTCTGTGAGTATAGCTTCTTTCGGAATATTTATAGCGTCTTTCTTATATAAGCCCACTTATTCATCTTTACAAAATTTGAATTTTCGTAATTTATTTGTTAAAAGTTTTACTTTTTTTTTTTTTTTTGAAAAAATATAAATACAATATAGAATTTTTTTTTTTTTCTCAAGGTAAGAAACCGAGCCTTCATGGGGAAAAATGAAAGAATTTACAAGGGAATTAGAAAAGAATTATAAAGGAGACCTAAACTAGCTACAGCTACAAGACATATTCTAATCCAAAAGAATTATACCAAGTTGATAAATACAAAAGGACCGATTAACATCCCATAAAGACACATTAAAACCTCACAACCTCTCACACCTCCTCCAAAAGAGCTCTCCAAACCTCTAAACATTCTACTATTCCTCTCAAGCCACAGACCCCACAAAATGGCAAAAAACAAAAAACAAACAAACCACAAGTTCTTCCTCTATCACAAAAGGAAGAGTTCATCAAAACCTCCTCCACCATTGAGCAACAATCCCTATCACACACCACAACAACCCCAAGCAACCTAAAAGACTGACTCCACCGGTAATAAGCAAA
The DNA here is from genome assembly GCA_031780015.1 of Citrullus colocynthis. Taxonomy (NCBI): domain Eukaryota; kingdom Viridiplantae; phylum Streptophyta; class Magnoliopsida; order Cucurbitales; family Cucurbitaceae; genus Citrullus; species Citrullus colocynthis. Next base: position 46,742 of record QLSR01001494.1, read on the forward strand.
TGGGTAGCTCCACATATTCCTACTGACAACAAAGTACACACCACCGCAAACACATCACCAAGGATGAACGTCGTTGGATACAATCGTGGGTGTTCACTCTACCATGTAAAACTTATGAAGCAAAGAACTTCACTTAACAGCTTTCACCTTCCTAATAGAGGAAACTAAGGCCCCCTAACTGGGAGAAGGGGAACAAAGACCGAGTAAAAGAAGCAGCACAAGAATCCTTCAGATGGATTAGGAGCCCAAACCCCAACTGCCCAACATAGCTTCTTAAAAAAAGGAAAAAAAAAACCCTATGATTGAAGAAGGTGGAAAGAAGACCCACTACCTCCAAAAGACTCATGATTAGTAATAGGATGTTGAAAACCCAGAGACAGTGAAGAGGGTGACAAGACAGAGGCTATCAATGACCGAACCTAACCTCTTATTAGACAAAACACAAATATGGGGAAACAACTCACAAAGAGGATTGGCACTCAACCTGACAATCCTCTCATAAAAAGGTATAATTGAGCATTTAACGAATTGAGAAAACAAAAGAAAAACCCAAAACTATAGTCGACCAGAGATTACATGGAAACTAACCAAATACAACTATCAGTAACCAATGATTCTAAACATCAGAATGATCCACTGTGCAAGCCAGAAGAAAAGTCAGCAAAAGGGTAGGAGACAGAAACAGTATCAATTTTGCTTTAGCCTTGAGTTCCAGCACTCAACATTATTTCTTTACTTCTTCGTGATTAAATAACAGAATCTCAATTCTCAAGTGACTAGAAACATGAGTCAATTATAACACCATGAAAAAACGAGGAGTATATTCATCCATGTAAGAATTGACTATGCTCCTCGTTTTTCCTTAAAAGAAGCAACAAAGTTTGGACAGTAGGAGATCGCAAAGAAATGTAACTTCTGAAATAGGCTAGAAAACCTACTTATTTTATCAGAAACTTCACTGGGAATTTATTTTTCATTTACAAGTGCATCAATGAAGACATTTTTGGTGTCAATAACTGCTACACTGTACACTGTTGTTTACCGTAATTGTAGTCTTCTTGTGAATGGCTTGAAGCACGAACAATATAAAAATGGATAAAGGAGACAGAAAAAAAAAAGCACCCAAATTCGAAACGTGATCTCAAATCTGATAAAGCTTCGAAATACCCACCTTCATTTTCGCTTTCCAATATTCATATTTCAAACTCAAAACGGGAACAGTTTTGAGAGCTATAATACGAATCTCGTCTCTACAACGAGGAAAAGGGTACTCGACCTTGTATATAGATCCAAATTCCTCACAATTTCGAGAAATACAACAAATGCAACCTGAAGCGCACTGAATTATCATAGTTAAGCCCGTCACAGAGAAACTGTCAAATTACATCCGTGTCGATTACATGAGGGGTTGTCGCTAATAGAATACTGTCGTTCTAGTAGCTTCCTAAGCAACAAAACAAGCGGCAATGAAGGAGAAAAAAGTGAATCCTACTCGATCACTCCAGGCACATAGATGTACAAGGAAATGCGTGTATACAAATGAAACACAGAAATGGTGACGGAAGATCTAGAAAGCAGCGAATTACCTGAGATGCGTAAAGGAGCAAAGCCGGTCAACATAAGCAGGAACAAAACCAGAGATCTATGGAGAGATTAAAGAGCTTCATTTTTGGCAGTGCGCACCCGATCTGCCATCCATGGCCTTGATGGAAATCAAAACGAAAAATGCCTAGTAAACAAAGAATCTTGCATAAACTAGGAATTATCAAACTGAACATGGATCCAGGGGAAATAAGAATTACCTAGATCAGAACAAATTCGAAAACAAAATGATAGAGAGGCGGCGTCAGAATGGGCACAGCCCGAACGGCGGTCGGTAAACGGCGGGGCTGAGCCGTGAGGGAGGCGACGGCCGGCGAGGGGTGGGGGATCTCCGTTTTCGCGTCTACGACAGTGCGACTGGAGGAGGGAGGGGAAATTCTGAAGAAAGAACGGAAAAATATTTTGAGAGAGAAAAAAACAAAGTGTAGTATGTGGAATATGAATTTGCTATTTTCTTTTTTCTTTTTTCTTTTATTATTATTATTATTATCTTTAAACTTGCATTGAATTTTATTAGTCAAATTTTCTAAATTTATATACTATCTATATATTATAATCTATAAATTTGTTTACACACATACGTCATGTATATTAATCTAAAACTTGCATATTTTTCACCAAAAAAAAAAAAAAAAATCCAAAAGAAAAGTTTTGTTTCACTTTCTAGAAAAATAAAGTCGATTTTTCTTTAATTAAAAATGTGGATGTGGATTCAAATACCAGGGTTTTTTATAATCACATTAATTGTTTTATGTCATAAAACGATATTAGTTAACGGTTCTCCTTGCAATTGTTTAAAATAGTTTATTTTTTTAATCTCTTGAGGTAGATATGTAAGTACATTTGCTATACTGATTTTGGTTTAATATTTTTTTAATCAGAAGTGAAATTGATTATGTTGAATGAGAAATTCTGGTTAATCACAAGTTGTCACGTTATCACAATTAAAGTTAAAGTTCTTTTGTAAAAATTATAAATTGGATCAGGTCAACTAATTAAAGTCGTTCGGGTCCAAAAAATCCAACTCAGCTTAAACCCATGGAAGAAATTTGGGGGGGGGGGGGGGGG